>PVKS010004977.1:0-87500 GCA_004027875.1 Aplodontia rufa
GTGCAGGCCAAAGATGACAGAGATCCTTGCTGCAAAGGGGCCTCCAGACAGTCCCCCACCAGGTTGATGGCAACTGATCAGGGGCCAGTAAAGCCCCCTGTTGGCTTGCTAAGCCATGACCCCAGCCAGGTGGCAAGCAGGGACAGCAATTGCAGGGAGGTGACAGGCTGGCTCCCAGACCACCTCCCACTCTCCCTGCCACCTCCTCCTCTCTCAGGCAAATATGTCGAGAACCATGGAGTCGTCCACAATATGTTTTATAACTTCACCTCCAAGGTGAAGCTGCCCTACCACACCACCCTCGGCATCCAGAGGTGGTGGGACAACGGCAGTGTGCCCATCTGGATCACCGCTCAGAGGCAGGTAACGTGGCCCCACCCACACAGATGCCAGGGACAATGCAGGACCTGGGTGGCCAGGTTGTGACAGTGTGAGAGCCACTGCCAGCCCATGTCCTGCTCTGAGCTCCAGGTCTCCTGGAGTCCTGGCACAGAAGGGGTTAAGCAGGGTCCCAAGGGACCGTGCAGGCTCTGGTAGGACTGAGCAGCTGGGTACCTCCTGGCCCTGGGGAGGGTCACGCAGGATGGCTGTGACTAACAAGGAAGTGGCTAGCAATTTGATCATCTGCCCTGCATCTGATGCCCTCTCAGGGCTGGATAGCTGGGCTCTGTAAGGTCACAGAGGGAACAGGATGTGGGTGGTAGTCCTGAGCCCAGGAGTCCCACCTGAGTGCAGAGTGGACGTTCGGCTCCCGGGCAACAAATTCAAGTGGAGGCTTCCAAGGGGAGCCCAGGAAAGCTGGAGCCCACCTGCTCACGGCCAGCGTTGCCATTCATCCAAGCCGCCTCCCACCTGTCCACACAGAGGCTCCCTCCAGCAGCTTGAAAGCAGAGAAACTGGCATCTCATGGCCTGCAGGGTGGACTGGACACAGGCCGTGGGGACGGGGGCCGGGGCGGGGGCAGACACATTTTTAAATGAAGCAGCAATCGGCTTATGGGAAGACAGTTGCGTGGATGCAGGCTGGACAGTAAGTGGATGGACGAGGTGGACAGATGGACAGACACCTGCCTGGACCAGTGGGGGAGGCTGGGCTGCAGTGACAGGGAGGGCTCAAGCCAGGGACCCAGAACCATAAATGATGAGCACACGGTAATAGATTAAATAATGAGGGTGATTTCAGGACAGGCACAGCCTCAGGGGCACAGGCAGGAGTGGGGCCAGGGAGTGGGCAAACGTGCACACAGGACACGCAGGGCTGCCAGCAAGCACCCTGCCACCACAATGCCACCTCACCTTGCCCCGGCAGGGTTTAAAGACAGGCTCCTTCTTCTACCCTGGTGGGAATGTCTCCTACCAAGGGACAGCCGTGACGCTGAGTCAGAAGGAGGGCGCCCTGCACAACTACAAAAACGAGACAGAGTGGAGGGCCAACATCGACACTGTGATGAGGTGGCTCACAGAGGAGGACCTAGCCCTGGTCACGCTGTACTTCGGGGAACCGGACTCCACAGGCCACAGGTACGGCCCGGAGTCCCCCGAGAGGAAGGAGATGGTGATGCAGGTGGACAGGACAGTGGGCTACCTCCGGGACAGCATCGAGCGGAACAAGCTCAGCGGCAGCCTCAACCTGATCATCACGTCGGACCACGGCATGACGACCGTCCACAGGAGAGCCAGCGACCTGGTGGAGTTCCACAAGTTCCCCAACTTCACCTTCCAGGACATCGAGTTCGAGCTCCTGGACTATGGGCCAAACGGGATGCTGCTCCCCAAGGAGGGGAGGCTGGAGGAGGTGTACGACATCCTAAGGGTTGCCCACCCCAGGCTGCACGTCTACAGGAAGGAGGAGTTCCCCAAGTCCTTCCACTATGCCAACCACCCCAGGATTGCCCCGCTGCTCATGTACAGCGACCTCGGCTATGTCATCCACGGGGTGAGTCTGGCTCCACGGGGGCCCTGTCCAGCATTCTGCACGGTGCAGTAGGAACGTTGGGGTGTGTGTGCTTAGGGTGGAGTGGGGGAAGCCCGGCCACAGGGGTGACACCGAGCCAGGAGATGCTGCAGGGGAAGCAGAGTATGGATCAGGAGAGGGCATCCCAGGAGGAGGTGGCCACTGAGCAAGCAGCCTGTGCCACCAGGAGGCCCACCCCAGCCCCACGTTGGGGGTTCCAGCCGCTACCACTCTGAGACCCCATTTATCTATTTGTGTGGTCTCAGAATTCAGGGAAACTGAGTCTCAGAATCCCACATACCCGAACCCTTCCGGAAGGTCATCTGCCCACATGGGAGCCAGCCCCCAGGGAGGCTGGTCAGGAGGGCAAGGGGGCCCCAGGGCGCTGTGGCTCCCAGCAAGGACTGGAGACCCCTGCCCCTCCCTGCAGAGAATTAGCGTCCAGTTCAACAACGGGGAGCACGGCTTCGACAACCGGGACCTGGACATGAAGACCATCTTCCGGGCCGTGGGCCCCAGCTTCAAGGCGGGCCTGGAGGTGGAGCCCTTTGAGAGCGTGCACGTGTACGAGCTCATGTGCCAGCTGCTGGGCATCGTGCCTGAGCCCAACGATGGGAACCCTGACACCCTGAGGCCCATGCTGTGCTCCAGTGAGGGAGGGCAGCCCGCCCCATCCCTGCCCCCATCTCCATCCACGGATTCAGAGTGGCCTGCACACACAGGTAGGCCTGTGTGCCCATTGACCTGGCCTGCCCAAGTGTGGTGAGGGAGGAAGTCTGGGGGCTTGCAGGGATGGCTGGGAACCCCTGGTCCTCGATGGAGGAGCTGGGGTGAAACGTCACCCTTCCCTCCCTCACCAGAACTGCCTTCAGGGTCTGCTCTCCTGCCAAAGGGCTGGGCCCCCTTGGTGACAGCACTGCTGGGCACCCTGATTCTTCTGGCCACGGTCGCATAGCCTGCCACTCAAGGTCAGAGGCCCGGAAGGAAGAGAAGGGGAGGCTGCGGCCATGGTCCCTGCTGCCCAGCCTGACCCCCTCCATGTACCTGGGCAGCAGGGCCAGAGCTTCCAGCCCTGTGCAGCCAGCATGGCTGCCACAGAGGCAGATCCTGGGGACCTCGAGGGTGTCCTTCCAGCTGCTGGGCTTCTGGCTTGGAGGACATCGTTGGGGAGCAGATGGCAGCAGAGGCCAAGCAGCCCCACCCTCCACCAGAAGCCAGAACCTTCCCTAGTCCCTTCCCAGAGCTGCAGTCCCTCCTTTCTGCCACAGGCTCTGTACCCCAGGGGACCCAACTCCAAATGACTTCTGATTGGGAGAGGAGCTGCAGGGCTGGGTCCCCCGAAAGCCCCAGGAGCCAGCCTCCTTCGAGGACGTCCCTGCATGCCAGTGAAAGCCACCCTGTTTCTCTGTCCCTGTCCCTTGGTGCACTCTGGAGTTGGTGACTCATGGTCTGGAGGAGGCAGATGAACCCACGCCCCAGACAGCTAGGTGACAGGTCAGAGAAACGGCAACCACAGGCCAGGCAGCGTGACACTTTAGGCTGGAGGGTGGCCAGCAAAAGGCCCCGCGGGAGTTGGCATGCTTCTGAAGAGAAAAAAGGAGCTGCGTGCAGGATGGCAGAGCCTGAGTGGCCTGGCAGGGGTGGGCTGGGATGGGCCAGGGTGGGAGGGGGCCCCCGGGGGCCACATCTAGTGGTGTGCTCTGACTAAATGCATGCTCTGGCCTGGAGACAGAACATGGAATGAGAGCAGGTAGTGCCCAGTTAGGAGGTCACTGCCCGGTCACTGCAGGACATTCTGGTGACAGGGGTAGAGATGACACAGGACAGACTGGGGTCACCCTCAGGACATGAGGCGTTTAAGGCACCTAGAGAGATGGATGATGTGTGAGGGGCGAAGAGAAAGGACAAATGAAGGATGGTCTCAGGTTCCGTCTCACAGCCAGCAGAGCCACTGGGGATGTGACAAGGGAGGGGCCGGGGACGGGCATAGGTTCTGCCCTGGTAAAGCATCACGTGGACCGTGCACGAAGGAGCCAGGTGCCTGCGTAACGATGGGGTTGTAGGCCACAGGACCAGACACCAGCCACTGGCCTGTGGAGAGGGGAGAGGGCTGACCTACCAAGCAGGTGTGGCCACGGCTGGGGGGGGAGGGGGGTTTCAAGGAAGCACATGACCATGTTTGTGGGAGGTGGCCGCTGGAGGCTGCAGATTCTTAGCCAAATGTCAGAGGTGGAAGAGACCCCAGGAGCCCTCTGCCCAGCCCCAGGACAGGTGAGGAAGCTGTGCAAGGGAGCCCATGCAAGGCACCAGAAAGGGTTGGAGCTGGGTCCAAAAAGCTGTCAATCCCTGAGTGCTCCTGCTACAACGTGAGCTCCTCTGTGCTTCTGGGGCTCAGGTGCCAGAAGTGAGTCTTCCAGCATGAAGGGGGCGCCATGAGACCCCCACAGCGCATCTACAGAGCATGCTCACAATCGTCTGTTCTCCCATGAACAATGAGGGGGGCTCAGCAGAGGTCAGTACTCAGACCTCACAGGCAAAGGACCAGAAGGCCACAGGAGCCAGGCACTATTCCAGGGAGGGGTCCCCAGGGACGGTCCCTGGTATGCTAGGGAATCTGCTCTCCGAAACGAAGGCCACTTCCTGTGCAACAGGTCATGAATCTGACACTGCCCACATGAGGTCACCCAGCTCAATGGCTTTGGGGAGCAACATCCAAGGCAGTGTGGCTCAGGCACAGCTGCCCGCTCCACAGCTCAGCGCTGCCAGCCCCGCTGAGGAACCCAGTTTGGAGCTTGGGCTGCCGTCCTGTGGCCAGTCTCTTTCTCCAAAGGGGAGCCTGGAACACCTGCCACAGGAATGTCACTCTCGTTCTTGAGTCCCTCAGGCCCACAGAGAAGAGCCAGCAGAAGATTGGCAGAGGGTGGAGAGTGGGTGCTCCTCTCTCTCCTGGGGTCTGCAAGCCCCAGAACCAGGCCTGGGAAGGTGCCCTGGAGAAGTTCCCAACTACTCCCATGCCCCACACCCCACCCGCACCTACCTGTGCACACCCAGGTCCACCCGGGAGTCAGGAACTCCCACAGTGCTCCACGGCTGGCCCAGATCACTTCCCACAACTCCTGTCCGCCTCTGCTTCACCTCCTCCACCACACCCCCCCTGCCCTCCTTCCCTCGCAGGCCCCTGTTCTTGCAGAAGCCTGGGGAAGCTGCCCACAGACTGAGCTGGCTCTCCTGCTATGGTGGTCAACTGAACACGGGCCTTGCCTCCCCAGTTATCAGAGCCTCTGTCCCCCACAATGCCAGCCCATGCTCGGCCATTATGGTGCTGGCCATTATGGTGCTGGCCATAGCCCCCTGCCCAGAACCACTTCTCTAACCAGCAAGCCGTTTTCCTCCAGCAAAACCAGTTCCCTCTGCGGCCACGTGGGGGCACACATGAGCCCTACAGAGACCAAGCTAAGGGCAGGCCTGGGGTTCTCTAGGCAGAGGATGCTACCATTGCCCCTGGAACCCCAATGGCCATTTCCAACTTGCAACTCTGGGTCTCCACTATGATCTCCCGGGGAGGGCACTGCCCAGCACAAAGGACCCCTGGGAAAAAGGGACTAGGCCCACCAGTCCCATAGACGTTGGTGAGTGGCAGCAGCCAACGCCAGGACACTTTGTTCCCAAGGGCTGCTGGTTTCTTTGCAGGCTAGCAACTGGCCCCGATGTGTAATAAACTGCTAATTCCTTAAGCCGGTTGGCAAACAGGAGAAGCGATTCAATTTTGTTGGGGGTAGGCCCCACTGGACAGCCTGCCGGTCCAGGAGCCAGGGTGGGCTTTGGGCTGGGGAGGAAGAGGAATGAGGAGGCTCTTTATAAACTGACAGGGAAGCAGTGTTGTCTGCCAGCCACAGCGCTCAGCAAAAACACACAAGGTGGAAACAGCAAATAAAGTAGTGCTGATTGGCTCTGGGGCCAGCCAGTGGTGGGAGGGCGCTTGCTCCGCACATTTGGATTCCTTTCAGTGCTACATATCCAAAACTGCTTCAGGAGCATGGGCTTTGGGGGCAGACAAATGTGTGCCAGTCCTGGCCCCCCACCCAGGAGCTGTGGCACTGGGCACAGCCAATACTCCCCCAGTCCCAATTTCCTCAGCAGAAACTTGGGACTACAGAGCATGCCCACCTCCCTGCCGGGCCCAGGGATGCGGCTCTAATCTGGGGAAGGCAGCACAGGGCACACATCGGCCCAGGCAGGCGGCCAGTAGAGGGCAGGCCCAGTAGGGGATGACCATGGCCTGAAGCAGGACAGCCAAGTTTGTCCAGCAAGTTTGTCACTCTCAAGAGTAACTCCTGTGACAGGCCATACACATTCTTGGAAGTGTGAGTTTATCCAGATCAGCCTCCTTTCTACCTATGAGCCCTTCCTGGGCCACAGGCTTGGACCTTCAGCTTAGCACCAGCCCAGTTTCGGGACTCCAGGATCCATCCCAACCTGCACTCCAGCTGCCTGAGCAGAGCTGGGTCCTGCTTAGGCCTGAAAGCCCTGTAGGCTTGTGGTTCCCTGGCCCTAATCCAGGAGTTCTTCAGGAAGGACTGCCCTCCCCAGGGACAGCATCCCCACTTCCTGCAGCCACACCAGTCCACCTCCCCGGCCGGCCTGCCCACCCACACCAGCTCTGACCCAAGGCTAGGCCCTCCTGAGCCTGCCCACCTGGCTGTGGAGACCATGAGAGTCAGCATTCATGATAGAGGAGGGATACACCCTTACGGGCCCCAGGAAGCACTCACAGGGACAGGCAAAACCACCGCAAACCCCGTCTCCCAAAGAAATCCAGCCTGATTCAGACCCTCAGCACCATGCTTGAACTCAGCCCCTGAGTCTACATGCTAGGGACTGGGCCAACATGTACTTGGAGACTTGCTGTTGGCTTTACCAAACGGAAAATGAAAAGAGAGAGGACAGAGGAAAACTGCCAGTCTGTCCCACAGTAAATATAACAAGCTACCTGTGTGAGGGCACAGGCAGGAGAGGCCGGATGCACTTGGGGGCCGGGTTCCTCATCTGCACTGCTCTGCGTGTGGAACGTACGTGCAGGTCCCGCCCTGGGCAGCATTGTTCAAGTCCAGCTCCCAACAGCTCCAACACTCACCAGCTCCATGTTCCTGGGCAAGTAACCAATCTCTCTGGGCCTCAGCTTCCTCATCTGTACAATAGGGACCATGACAACAACTGGCTGGAGGGTGACCCCAGAAACTAAATGAGTTAGTGTTCACAGCCTGCTTAGAACAGGCCATGGCATGTGGAAGGCCCAACTGTCCTGAAAAGACAAGATGACAAATGCTTCATATCAAATAGAAAGTCCCCTCCCCTTTTAAATTCACCCCTCTTGTTTCTCCAGCAGAAAAATCCCACTAGGTGAACCAGCCCTGAGTCTTTTGCAGCCCTCCTGTGCTGTGAGGACGGAGGCCTAGGCTCCCAGCAACAGAGCCTAAATAAAATGTTACTCCAATTTTATCTGCCTTGTATTTGTTTTTATAATCACCTTCAATTTTGGATTACTTCTACTGATTTACCATTTTTTTAACATTTTTTCATTCACTGATAAAAAAAATGTTGAGGGCTGGAGCTGTGGCTCAGGGTTACTGCGCTCGCCTGGCATGCATGAGGAGGAGGGTTCAAACCCCAGCACCACACACACAACGAAGTGTCGGAGCAAAGAAAGCCACACGAAAACTAAATAAAATTAATTCTTTCTCTCCATCACTGTCCCTCTCTTTGAAAAAAAAAGTTGAGAAAAAAAAGAAAATATTCTTGAATAACACAATAAAATGCACCAAGTAATTCTGCGCAAACTTGGCATGGAAAGAAAAAATAATAAATAAAAATAAAATTAAGAATGAGTTGATATAAAGAGAAATACCGGCCACCCCGGAAGTTTCCGGAGGGCAGCACTTGCCCTCTCCCTGGTCAGTAACGGGAGACTCCCCCCAGGCGTCCGCAGGATGTGCTATGTCAACCATCAGCCCAGCACCAGCCCACCTGAGCCAGATCCCAGAGGAAGACAGCTGAAACACAGCCACGCCCTGCGAGCCTCCTGCAGCCACGTGGAGGTGGCTGGGGACAAGTCACGCCCCGGCACCGGCTGCCAGTCCAGGTGCTGGCAGTGACACAGGAGACATCCGCGGTTTGTGCGCGGCTGCGGGCACCCATGGGGAGGCGGGCACAGAAAGCCCTCTTTGTCAGGAGGCCCCGCCCCTGTAGAGCCGGCCCTGCACGCTGTCACCAGGAGGCGGCGCTCTTAGGCTCCCGCGCACCTCGCTTTCGCCAGCGAGAGGAATTCTGAACCGTCGGCTCCTCCCGCTCCTCCTCCGCCTCTGCAGCGCTAGCAGCGCTGCTCAGATCCAGCCCGGGGGAGGGATCAAGGATTACTGAGAGTCGGCCCCAACCTTAGATGGAGCCCCAAGTGCACTGGGAGCTTAGAGGACACGGACTTTCAGGACCGGGTCCTGCTGGGGTCCCACGAGGGGAGGGATAGTGTGGCCCCATGCTCAGCACAAAAACTGCGGTTCTCGCACGTCGGCGAGCCTCAGGACCGCCTGCTGGGTCGGACGCGGCGCGGGGCGGGGCGCAGCTTGCTTGCACCCCAGCACACCTCTGTGGCCTGAGCCTGCGTGTCTTCTAATCTGTAGGTGCTGCTGCTGGAACCTCGACTTGACAAAGGTAGTGAACCGAGGAGTGAAAACCTGCCTCGCCCAACCTGCTAGAGTCCCGAGGCTTGGCTCTCGGGGCTGTGGGAACGGAACACAGTTCCACCCTGCTGGGACCTGGCCAGCCCTTTCCCGGGAGGAGCTCCTTGCTGACACCAGCCTAGGTTCTCTCCACAGCCACAGCGTCAAGCCGCAGGTCCCTTGGCCCTTTATATATATATACACATACATATACACACACACATACACACACATACATACGTACATATATACATATATGTGTATGTGTATATATATACGTATATATCATATATCCCCCTGTACATACAACTCTGTTTGCATCGTCGCCCAAGGCCCTTAAGACAGCGCGTTCCATGTCTTCAGAAAGCGCAGACGCGAGGACACTAAGCGGGACCCTAGCAGCTGAGCTCCAGGCCTGCGGCTCCCACCCAACCGCAATAGTGCTCTGCAAAGGGGACCCGCAGGAGTGATTCTGCCCCTGTCCCAGGCCAACGAGACCCGAGTGAGGTTTCCTGGTCCCCAGGCAAGCAGCAGAGAGGGCGGCCGTCCGGCGCAGCTCTTGGCGCGCGCACACCCGGGACCGAGGGGTGTCAACGCGAGGGAGGCGTTGCGGGCAGCCTGGATCGCCGCGGGTGTCTAGGGGCGCGCGGACTCCCCTCCCCCACGCCCCGACCGCGCGGTGCGCAGCTGCCCCCCTGCAGCTCCGGGTGGCAGGAGCATCTGTTGCCATGGTTACCAGCTGCGCTCCGCTTGGTCCGCAGTGCTACATTCCCGCGCTGCCGGCTAC
Source organism: Aplodontia rufa (assembly GCA_004027875.1). Lineage (NCBI taxonomy): Eukaryota > Metazoa > Chordata > Mammalia > Rodentia > Aplodontiidae > Aplodontia > Aplodontia rufa. The sequence continues at coordinate 9,454 of PVKS010004977.1, forward strand.
AACCCTGCAACAGCCGCAGTGGCCAACCCCAGAACTGGGGTGCAAAGGGACCGCAGCAGGAACCCTATGCACACCGCACGCTGCACACACCAATGGCTATCCCTCCACGCACACCATAAGCACACAAGTGTACACACAGAACACGCCACGCACATGCAGGCAGGTAACACACCCCCAACATGGTGCACGCACCGCATGCACCTGACACTGTAACCACCGCATCCCAGGCACATGCTTCCTCCTTTGTCTCACACACACACACACACACATACACACACACACACTGGGGACTCCACGCCTGAGCTGTGAGCTGGTAATGCGCCCCCCCTCTGGGGTTTGGAAGCACAGGGGATCCGAGCACACATCAGACAGGATCCTCCCCTTGCCTCCACTTTGTGACCATCCAAGTCCGGTTCCTTTGCCTTGTCTGCCACCAGGATCACCCCTGGAGACCACAGCCTCAGCAGACCAGGTGGGTCCTGGCCCTTATCAGCATCAAGGCTCTCCAAGCCTCATCCATCCCTGAGCACCTCACTCCTGCTGGCAAACCCCAGGCACCCTCACCTCCCCAGCCTGAAACCAGTGTAGCCATTGAGCACCTGACCCCAACCCCAGGGTGTCCAGGGGCCTTGGGAACACCCCTGAAGAGCAGGGCCCTGGACCTGCGCACCTCCTTGTGTTTCCCCATTCCCCAGCCTGGGAGGGAGAGCCAGGGAACAATAAAGCTAAGGATCCGGTTCCTGGCAGAGAGCACCTGCAGGGCTAAGTGTTCTGCCATGGTTTTGGTGACCCATCATTTGCAAGGCTTTTGGCTTCAACTCCAAAGTTCGAAAAGCAGAGTGACACAACTCTAAAAAACTCTCCCAGTACAATGTGTGAACTTCGTAATCAAGTTTCCCCATAGTCTACATCGATCGAAATGAAAAACAGAAGGGACCAACTCTGAACTCTGCCTCAGATACTAATATTCACCCCAGGACACCTGAGCCATCTGAAAAATTCACAGCCCATCCCTCTCACCAAGGGGTGTAGCCTGGCAAAATTTAACTTTTATATGCAATAAATATCTGCCAAGGGGCTGGATCGGTGTCCCAGCCATTACAGCACTTGCCTGACAAGCGCAAGGACTCGGGTTCGAACCCCAACACGAGATGTCGGAGCAATGAAAGCCACATGAAAAAGTAAATAAAATTGATTCTTTCCTCTCTCTCTCTCTCTCTCTCTCTTTCTCCCTGTCCCCGTCTCTCTTTAAAAAAAAAAAAATTCTGGGGCTGAAGAGTTGACTCAGCGGTTATAGCACGTACCTGGCATACGCTAGGACACAGGTTCGAATCCCAGCACCACGTACACAATGAAGTGTCGGAGCAATGAAAGCCACATGAAAAAAAAATAAAATTGATTCTCTCGATCTCTCTCTCTCACTGTCCCTCTCTCTTTTAAAAAAAGCATTTTAAATTATGTGCATGTTCCTATAGCAGGGATGTGCCAGGTTGATTAGCGAATTACCTCCCAGCATACAAATATTCTTACTAATCAGGTTCTGTGGAAGAGACGAAACAAGCCATTGGTGGAGGAGAAAAGAAGCAAGACTTGTCCTGAACTGTGTGTTGTGGGGTCACACTGCAACCGCATCTGCATTTCCCTTGATGATGTGCGAGAGAATTTACCCAAGGAGAACTGAGGCAGGCGCTTCTAGGGAAGGTTTTCTTGCTCAAAGTGCAGGAGTCAGACCTCAGGGCTGACGGGTAGTTTAAAATATTTGCCAAAAAGCCAACAAGTGTTTAAAGGAAAAAAATCACGAGAACCCAGGTCGCCAAATTCCCATCACCTGTCCTGGTGGGCCAGTAGTGACCTTCCTGGACCTGCCAATCCTGGACCAGAGGCCATGATGGCAAGAACAAAGGTCAGCGGTAAAGTCTCGTTGTTGGACAGAGTTCAGGTTCACAAGAAGTCCCCAAGGCCTCATTATCTGGGGACTCTGCTTTTCGGTTTATCTCAGGGTGCAAAGTAGGTTTCTGGTTTGGCATTTTACTGAGGATTGAGACTTCCTGGGTGACACAGGAAGCAGGAGAAAATATCAGGCTCTGCATCAATAATGTAAGGACCAGTTCTTATTTATTTTTCAAATGTCAAAACTGGGGGCTGGAGCGGTGGCTTGGCAGTTTCGGCACTTGCCTGGCATAGGCAAGGATGCAGGTTCAAACCCCAGCACCACATACACAGCTAAGTGTCGGAGCAATGAAAGCCATGTGAACAACTCAATAAAAATTGATTCTCTCTTTCTCTCTCTCTCTCTCTCTCTCTCTCACTGTCCTCCCTTTAAAAAAATAAACTGGCAATACACTGGAAATTAGAATTAAATACTTCATACCCTTGTAAACTTAGTGTTGAAAAAACTGTACCTGTCAACCTTAAACGCTGCCAAAGGGGCGTAGGGTTTTCAAACAATTTTAGGGCCTTTTTAAATTTTTTATTTGAAGACTGGGTCTCACTAAGTTGCTCAGGGCCTCACCAAGGCTGGTCTGGAAACTGTGAATCTCCTACCTCACCCTCCTCTTAGCTAGGTCATGAACCTAGGCCAACAAGAACAGATGGGGAAACTGAGGCCGGGGGGGGGAGATTTGGCATTGCACAGTAGGTAAGAAGCAAGGCCAGGAAAGGGCGGTGGACCGCAATTACTAGGGAAAGGCAAATCAATGCCACAAAGAGATGCCACTCCATGCTCACTAGGACGCCTCTAATTTTTTTACAAAGAGCAAGAGTTGGTGAGGATGTGGCAAAGGGCAGAATGCTCGTAGCTCAGGGGCAATGTGAAATGGTGTAGCTGCTGCAGGAAACAGCTTGCTATTTCCTCGATAAGTTAAACCCAAAGGATTAACAGCAGTGCTCGAACAAAAAACTGGAGTGTGAATGCGAATGGCAGCATTATTTTCAACTGCCAAAAAGCAGAAACTACCCAAAAGCCTCTCAGCGGAGACCCAAATAAATAAACTGTGGTCCACTCAGATAGTGGAATACTATTCAGCCCTGAAAAGAATGCAGCACCGATTCATGCCACAACATGGGTGAGCCCAAAAAAACCGGGCTGTGCGAAGGAGCCAGACACCAAAGGCCACGTGTTGTCTGGTTCCACTTCCATGAAACAGAGAAGGTAGAGACAGAAAGTAGACTGGCAGCTGTCAGAGGCTGGGAGACGGAGGGGCTGCTTAACAGGCTCAGGTGTCCTCTGGGTGTACAAAGATATCCCAGACCTACCCAGTGGTGATGGCACAACACTGTGACTGTATTAAACGCTACTGCACTGTACACGTCAAAATAGCTAAAATGGAGGGCTGGAGTGGTGGTCTAGCGGTTATAGCACTTGCCTGGCATGCATAAGGACCTGGGTTCGAACCCTGGCACCACATACATGATGAAGTGTCAAAGCAACGAAGGCCACATGAAAAACTAAGTAAAATTGATTCTCTCTCGTACGGTCCCTCTCTCTTTAAAAAAAAAATAGTTAAGATGGTAAATTTTATTTTCTATGCATTTTACCACTGCAAAAAAATCAGTATCCAGGGCCCCATAATAAATAAATTAATATATCTATGGAGATGGGTACTGGCCATGTCTCAGGCCTGTCCTTCCAAGGCAGGACAGGGTTTGCTCAGCTGGCTTACCACAGAGCCAGCCCAGCACGACTACACCCCCAGCCCATTTTATTTTGTATTTTGAGACAGGGTCTCAATAAGTTGCCCAGGCTGGCCTTGAACTTGTAATCCTTTTCCCTCCACCTCCCAGCCTAAGGACCAACCTTTTTCTTTCACTTTTTTTATGGTACCAGAGATTGAACCCAGGGATACTTAATCACTGAGCCACATCCCCAGCCCTTTTCTATTTTTTTATTTTGAGAAAAGTTCTAGCTAAGTTGCTTAGGGTCTCACTAAGGCTGGACTTGACCTTGCAGTCCTCCTGACTCAGCCTCCTGAGCTGCTGGGATCACAGGCGTGTACCACTGTGCCTGGCAAGAACTGGTCTTTTTCAAGAAACACACCCCAAGAAACCCCTCTGGGGGCCCATAAATGTCATAAATGACAACTTTAGCTAAACAAGTGTGGGCAGAGGGCCACAGGTAAAGGTTCAGCCCTGGCACAGGGATGTGCCAGGTATTGTCCAGGACTGGCCCCTCCCTCCAGACTACACACTTTTACAGGAGACTCACCCAAAAAGGCCACAATTCTGACACTGCTCTTCGTCTTCGTATCATGGCTTCTCCCACCCCACCCACCCAGTGCTGGGAAGCAAACCCACAGCACCCTCGTGCACAGCAGATAGTGCTCTGTCACCCAGCTACACCCCAGCCCTTGCAGCTATGCCTAAGACTCCGCAAAAGAAGCGGTGCTTCCGTTGGTCATCTTCAAAAGAAATTGGCTCTTCTCCTGTAAAACTTGATTAAGCCAGGTCCATAAAGAAATTCAAACGACCAGGGGAAAGCGTAGGAAAAGATTTTCATCCTGTCTAGAGAATCACAAATTCCGAGAGCAAAGAGATGCTATTTGAACCCAGTAATTGCTTTTAAAATAAGACTCCTTGCCACGGCTCACCCAGAATGAGAGCCATTAGTCACCATCACCGCTGTCCTCCTGCTGTGGTGTGCAGGTTCCTTCTCCAGTGTTGCCGCTGCCCATGGGAGACACCGGGCGGATTCTCCACCCTCTGCGAGCGGTTTCCCCCTGGCTAACCCGGTGGGCACTGCACCCTGTAGCCCCTGCGCTCAGGGAGGACAAGGCCTCTGCTGTTAGGTCGCTGCCCTGCTCCGACGACCACAGAAGCAGTCGAGAAGGCAAACGAGAAGAATTCTGCGCATGTCGTCTGGGTGGGCTCCCGCTGCTGTAGCAGAACGGAACAGGCTACCAACAAGATGGGATGCCTAGGACCAGGGCACCAGCAGATCCAGTGTCCAGTGAGGGCTGCTCTCCTCTTCCAAGAGGGTCCCACAGAGAGGACAAGTGCTATGTCCTCATATGGCAGGCAGGGACCAAAGGGGACAAGCTCGCTGCCTTGAGCCCTAATCCCAGTCTGGGTGAAGCCCTCCTGGCCATGTGGCCCGGTCCCCTCCTACAGCTCCATCTTAGCAGTGTAGCGTGGCATGGCTGCTGACTCAACACCCACAGCGGGCATTGCCGACGCCTGGGCTCACGGGAACCGCACTGCCCTGCCACACTCAAGCCTGGGCTGCTCAGCTGCCCTGTTGCTTTCCTGAGACTGCTGCACCAACGTGGCACAACCGAGGCCACTTTAAACATCCACAAGCACCTCCTCTGGGCTGCAGAGGCCCAAGCCAATCCAGAGAGGCACCAGGGAGAGGCCACCTCGCCTCCCCCAGCTGCCCAGGGACAGCCGCAGCTCTGGACCCCGCTGACTGCCCCCAGACATGATGCACAGGAAGTGCGCACCTGATGCTCTCCACTTTAGATGGAGACACAGGCAGTGTGAATATTTAGACTTAATTCTCTTTTTTAAAGAGAGAGAGGGAGAGAGAGAGAATCAATTTTATTTTTTTTTCATCTGGCCTTTGTTTCTCCATCTCTTAGTTGTGTACATGGTGCTGGGGTTCGAACCCAGGTCCTCACGCATGACAGGCAAGCGCTCCAGCCACTGAGCCACCACTCCAGCCCCAGGTTTTTTCTTAACTATAAGAAAAATCACACTCTGAGTAACAGACCATGCTGACCTCTGATCTTCGCATCTGGAAGACAACAGAGACGGGCAGGGTTGGTGTCAGGGACAGGAGCGTTCCATTCCCAGATGAAGCAGCTGGTCCTCCTGCATCGGTGTGGCCAGATGTGGCCAGATGTGGCTCTATCACCTGATTTTCATGAGAAGCAGGACACTGAATTTTTTTTTAAGAGAGGGACAATGGGAAAGAGAGAGAGAAAGAATCAATTTTATTTAGTTTTCTGTCTGGCCTTTGTTTCTCCAACACTCAGTTGAATATGTGGTGCTGGAGTTCAAATCCGGGTCCTAACGCATGCCAGCAAGTTTTCCAACCGCTGAGCCACCGCTCCAGCCCAGGACACTGAATTGTCAAGGGATAAAGGCCTGCCCGTTTTTAAACGTCAGCAGCTAACTCAATGCATTCTAGGGCACTGGGTGTTTACAGCAGAATTGTTCCCAGTGGCCCCCGGAAGGAAGCGCTCCACAGGTCACCAGTGGGCGAAAGGAGAAGCACAGTGTGACTTACCCACAAAGTGGGACACACATTGGTTTTTCAGCCTTAAAAGCAAAGGAGATTCAGACACCCGCTGTAGCAGGGCTAAACCTTCAGGACTTGGTGCTGCGTTAAAGAAGCCAGACACAGAGGGGCCAACACTGCTGAGGCCTCTTCTATGAGGACTGGAATAGTCACCCTCACAGAGACAGAAAGCAGGCTTTCCAGGGGCTGGAGGTCGGGGCAAGGGGACACAGTTGACATTAGGGAAGATGACAAAGTTCCACAGATCGATGGTGGTGATGGTCGCACTACAATGTGACCCTACTCAGTACCAACGACTACACTTAAACATGGCAAAGATGGGGGCTGGAGTGGTGGCTCAGTGGTTGCTGTGCTTGCCTGGCATGCACGAAAACATGGGTTTGAACCCTAGCACCACACACACAATGAAGTGTCAGAGCAACAAAAGCCACATGAAAAACTGAAATTAATTCTCTCACTTTCCCTCTTTTAAGAAAAAAACAGCAAAGATGGTAGATTTTATATACATTTTAGCACAGTTTAAAAAGAAAACCTGCCTGGCATCCGCATGGGCCACTGTGCACTTCTAAGTAAGCCACTGGCACAGTCAGAGCCAGCAAAGTCCTCGAGCACCGGATCGCGTCTTATTCTTCCTCTCACGCCGGCAGCCTGTGCAGGACCTGGCTCCTAGCCGGTGCTCCGTTCTGGTTGGTTTAACAAATGTCATTTGATGTTTCAGATTTTCAACACAGCAACTATGAGGTAGACGTGATACCGAGGAATTGTCTGCACAGAGGGCTGTGCGTGCCAGTAGGCACACCCACGCTGTCTGCACACGCAGGAAACCGGACAGCTAGCAGGCGGGGCAGCCCGGGAACTTCTTGTCCTAGCTGGGCTCTGCTCGGAGGTCCAGAGCTTCAGGTCTGTCATCCAGTGTTAAAACACTCCCATCATTATGAAGGAGCAAGAGGAGGGAGGGACAACGAGCCAAAGAATTAAGAGGCTGAGAGGAGCCATCCCAAAGCAGCCAGCGGGGAGGCGTGAGCATGTTCAGCTGACGCTGCAAAGCCACCTTGCAGCAGATGGCAAAAGCCCCCCTGCAGGAGAAAGAACCGGAAACACACGCAGAGTCAAGTACATTGAAAGAGCTGGACCTGAAACTCACAGTGCTTAAATGCCTGCCATCCGCCAGCGACCTGGCCAGCCCCGCTAGAGCAGAGACAGCTGGGGCTCCAGAGAAGGGAAAAGCAGAGACTGCAGCCACCACCTCAGAAGGCCCCATGCTGTCTTCCAGCCACCTTGGGGTGAACGAGGAGCGTGGGTAAGGGCAGCAGGGAAATGCGCACGCTCCAGTCCTGGATCTCCGTGTGCACAGCGAGTCCTGGGGCGGCCATCCCGTCCCCTTCCTCCCCCTCTGCTCAGGTCTCCCCACCTTCCAAATCCACATCCACCCGCCAGGGGTAGGAGCCTTGGAGACGGAATTGCCCCCAGGCTCCCTCTCCTGCCCTCAGCCTGGCAGATCCCCACACCCTCTGCCAGCCCCCCAGCGCCATCTCCACCCTGCACTAACACCCGTAGTAGTGACACTGCACCGAGGTTCCAGCTCAGGCCAACTCAAGTCATGACCAACTTGAGTGCTGGGTGAGGAAGGACCAGGTCTGATCCGGGCTGGGAGGGAAAGTGAAGTCGGCCAGGGCCAAGCAGGCGGAGGCATGGCGGCACCTTCCGGTTCTGTGTTTATTTTCTTCTAAAGCATTTACTAAAATCAAATTTAAACCACTCATTTTGGTTTATTGCATTACCGAGGCATACAAACAAAGAACAGCGTTCTGAAATGGCCATGGGATGGGTGGAATCACTCGTATTGTAAAATCGGGTCCTTCCTGTGGCTTCCAAATGTGAGGTCCCGATTTCCTTAATCTGCAAAGAGTGCTCACAAACACAACAGAAAGACAAATGGCCCAGCAGAAAATGGGCAAAGGATCTGGATGAAACCTCATCAAGAAGCGTTCAAGTGGCCAATTCCGCACCACTCGTAATTAAAGCAACACGGATCAAAGTGGGATGCGGTTTTTATTTTACGGCTCCATTTAAAAACTGAACGAAAGCTGGTGCTGGCAAGAACTGGGGATAAAAGTGGGCATTCTCACCCATCTTCGGTGGGCAAGGGGTCTAGAAGGGGCGTCTGGCTTCCCAGCCACAATCTGACACATCCCTTAACCCACAAAAGTCACTTCTAGAAGAACAGCAAGTCCACCGTGAGTTGGCGGAGGTTCTTCCTGGGAGGTTGGCATCCAGCAGCACTCCTGTGTGACGGTGATGACGTCTCCATCACCTGTCCAGTGAGCACACCAGAGGCCGGGGCAGCCAGAGGAGTACTACTCTAAAACACCTGGACTCTGCGGCTGTCACGGACCAATGCCAAGTTCAAGCCAGACAGTAGAGAGATGCTCACGAGTCTGCTTCTAAAACAGGCCCACAACCCACAGGCGGCTCCTGAGCGCTGCTCCAGGAGCCTTTCCCTGGGACTCTACCAGAGCGGTGACACAGAAACATACGTAGGTGAAAATCTGTGCACTGTTTGCCTAAGATCTGTGCGCTTCCCGTCCAATTGTACAAACTATTTTTACCGTAAGCATATGTTACTTTTCAATATATATGGAACACATAATATACTTTAAAAATCAAAAAGGCAAGCTATGCATTTTACCATGAGTAGCTATTACTTTTATATATATGGAAAGCACAGTACATGAGAGTATTTAGAATATTCTGTACACAACTGTGCTAAACACAATGAGCCCACGTTGCTTTTATATGCATGGAAACCACACTAGACGCAAGATAAGAGCCTTGGAATAATGAACTCCCCCTCCACAAGCAAACCGCGCTCACCATGGTGGCCAGCCTCCGGAAGCACCCACACCCCTCCCCGGCGTCCCCGCCTCAGCCTGCGCCTCCTTCCTGGCACTCGGCCGCCCACCTCAGAGCTGGAAGTGTAAACACCTGCACTTGGTAATTGCGAGATGAAAAAGAACTGCTTGTGTTGCCAGAGCCTGTCCAGGTGCAGGACTGCACCCTGCCAGGCCTGGCTCTAGCTGCCCCAGGTCGCACAGCCCCAGGAGAGGGCCCTGGGGGGCTCTGGGGCAGCTTCTACTCCCTGCTCAGCGGAGGCCTCCTGCAACTGACCACAGTGGGATGGACAAGAGAGCCAGGGTCAATCCAAGCAAGGCCTGAGGACAAAAATGACCCTTCTGGCTGTTGACCTTCGAGTTGCAAAGTCAGCGTCCAAGGGGATTGGAGAGACCCACGTGCCTCAGACACACTCCAGGCCAGCACAGCACCCCATGGGCAGCAGAGCCGACAGTCAGGCTGGCAGGGCTGGGTAGGTAAGTGGGCACAGGGCTTCCTCCCGGAGGGCTGTCTCGGTGCCTGGATAGGCGGTGGGTCTGTGGGTTTGATCTGTGAAAGCAGCCAACATGCTCCCGGGACAGCCGGCTCACCCCCAGGCAGCTGAACCTTAGCAGAGTCTGCAGGCTCAGGAATGAGCACCTGGCGCTTGGTCAACCTCGGGCTTCTTTCTGCTGCAAGCAGGCTACCCACACGCCCTCAGGGCCAGGCAGGGACACCTCCTCTTTCCAGAGCAGGGGAAGCTGAGTTGGGTGCCCAGGTTGCCTGGAAGGCCAAGAGTCCTCTGTCCACTCCCACTCCCTGACTTGTGGTCAACCTAGGAGTCCTCACACTGCAAAAAACTGGACCCCAGAGGACAGCCAGGGTAGGAGAGGCCACAGGATGTACCTCACCTTCCACGAGCTGCCGGAAGTGCTGCAGGGCCACAGCTCTCTTGTTTTAAAACATGGTAGGACTCCAAACACCAGAGTGGCCAGGTCCCGCATTTGGGATTCTCCTGGTTTTAGCATCAAACACCCTCTTGCTAGGTATGTTAGTGTCTTTGGGCTACAGTGACAAATCACTTCCTGTCCCACAGTGCTGGAGCCCAGAAGGCTGAAATCAAGGTGTCAGCATGTCAGAGGGAGACTCTGTCACCAGCAATCTTTGGAGTCTTTGGCTTGTAGACTCAGTGTCCCCAGTTCTGCCTCCTCCTTCAGGTGGCCGTCCCTCCTGTGCATCTGTGTCTCAAACTCCTGTCTGCCTTTCTCTTATAAGGATGCCGTTGCTGGATTTAGGGCCTGCCCTAAACCCAGGATGAGCTCACCTGAGAGCCTAACCTTCCTTATATTGACAAAGACCCTTTTTCCAAATAAGGTCATAGTCGCAGCCTCCGAGGCTTCGGACATATTCTTTTTTTTTTTTTTTTTTTAAGAGAGAAGGACAGTGAGAGAGAAAGAGAAAATCAATCCATTTTACTTAGCTTTTCATGTGACTTTTCGTTGCTCCAACACTCTGTTGTGTACATGGTGCCGGGGTTTGAACTTGGGTCCTCGGGAATGCCAGGCAAGTGCCGTAACTGCTGAGCCCACCACTCCAGCCCCTCAGACATATTCTTTACGCAGGAAACTTCTCAGTCCATGATGAATAGGACTGAGGGCATCAGAGACCATCCAGCCATCTCTCCTTTGACACTGCCCTTGCACCCTGACCAGGGCCATGCTTGGCAAGAGGCAGAGATCAAGGAAGGGGGCCTGACCCAAGCCCAAGCTCACTTCAGGGAAGGGCACCTTGCGCCAGCCCCATAGATAAGTCCCCTGCTCTGGGAGCACAGACAGACAGAAGCAAGTTCTTCCTGTGTGGGGTTCAGTAGCCCTTTTGGGGGGACAAAGCCCCAGTGACTCCTCTATCTGCACATGCCTCTCCCGTACCTGAGTCTGCCTCTCCCAGGCTGGTCCGCTCTTATTCTACTCTCCTGCCTTCCTTTTGATTTGATTTACTTTGTTCAAAAATAAACAGCCAGGGAGTTGGGGATTTAGCTCAGTGGCAGAGCGCTTGCTTAGCACAAGAAAGGTCCCAAGTTCAGTCCTTAGCCCTGAAAAAAATAAATAAATAGATAGATACATAGATAAACAGCCTGGTGACTGGGGCAGTAATTCATCAGTATCCTGTTTGCCCAGCATGCCTGAGGACCCAGGTCTGAATCCCAGCACCACATATGCAACTAAGTGTCAGAGCAACGAAAACCAGATAAAAAACTAAATAAAGTTGATTCTCTCTTTCTCTCTCACTCTCCCTCTCTCTTTAAAAAAAAAAGTAAATTAAATTTAAAAACTAAACAGCCAGCCGTGGAGGCACATGCCTGTAACCCCAGTGACTCAGGAGTCTGAGGCAGGAGGATCACAAGTCTGAGATCGGCCTCAGCAACTTAACAAGGACCTGTCTCAAAATAAAAAGATAGGGACCAGAGCAGTGCCTCAGCGGTTGCAGCGCTTGCCTGGCATGTGTGAGGACATGGGTTCGAACCCCAGTAGCACATACACGATGAAGTGTCAGAGCAACAAAACACACATGAAAAACTAAATAAAATTCATGCCCCCCATTGTCTCTCTCTCTCTTTTATTTTTTTTTTTCATTTTATTTTTCAGGGCTAAAGATCGAACTCGGGGCCTTGTGTCTGCTAGGCAAGCACTCTGCCACTGAGCTAAATCCCCAACCCCTGTCCCTCTTTTTAAAAAAATAAAATAAAAATAAAAAAGATAAAGGCCAGTGGATGCAGCTCAGTGGTAAAGCACCCCGGGTTCAATCTCCGGTACAAAAAAAGTAAAAAAGTAATCCCAGCTATTTGAGGGGCTGAGGCAGGAGGATCGAAAGCTCAAGGCCACCTCAGCTGCTTAGGAATTTAGTGAAACCTTGTCTCAACACGGAAAAAAATGAAATACAAACAGCTGGAGATGTGGCTCAGTGGTTAAGTGCTCCTGGGTTCAACCTCCAGTACAGGGGAGGAAGGAAGAAGGGAGGGAAGGAAGGAAAAGAAAGAAAGGGAAGGACAACAGAATACTTTTGTATGCAAATATGTGCAGCAGAGCACTGTTTACACATTGTTAAAATACCTGGAAACGCCAGTGATGCAGAGGTCAGAGCACAGCAGGAGGGCCGGGAGGAGCCTGGCCTCTTGCGTCCTTGCAGGAATGGGCGGCGGTAGCAGGCAGGAGGAGGCCTGCAGCACATCTGCCTTCTAGTTCAGCACCAGAGACTATATCACCCCCCCACCCACCCCCGGGGCAACAGGGAGAGTGCACATCACTGAGGTTAAGGATGTCAAGCTGGAGATAACACCGGGTCACCTGGTGGCCCAGAGTCTTCATGAGGGAGGGCCTTGGAAGAGGGAAGCAGGGCTGCTGTCCTCTGGAGGTGGCCGGCACTGTACCATGAAGTGTATTTCTTTTTTCACACCATGAAAATGAAGACCGCGGCTGAGGCAGGCAATTTCAGAACCTGGAAAAGTGCAGGGAACAGAGAAGAGGGGACAAGCGGGGACCAACGACACCCCGATATCAGTCAGGGAGGCCCCCTGTCAGGCTTCTGGCCTTTGCAAGGGTAAGATCATCCATTTCTCATATTTTAGGATTATTTTAAGGTTACAGCAGCAGAGGGAACTAAGACAGCAAGTTTCACTTATAAGCCAGGTGCAGTGCACACAGCTCAGGAGGCTGCGGCAGGAGGATCGCAAGTTGAAAGCCAGCGTCAGCAACGTAGCGAAGCCCTGAGAAACTCAGCAAGATCCTGTTTCAAAATAAAAAATAAAAAGGGCTGGGGTGCAGTTCAGTGGTTAAGTACCTCTGGGTTTAATTCCTAAGACAAAAAAAAAAAAAGGATTCATTTCTAAAATGCAAATAAGAATTTCATCTGATTCTGAGATCAATATAAAGCACTTGTGAAATGGGGCAGTGGGACTGTGACCAGAACACCTGGCTTGACCAACTTAAAGGGGTAAAGTCTGTTTTGGCTCAGAACACACAGGCTGTGCCCCGCCACCCAGGGGCCGGACACTCCGCAGGCTGGTGTGCTCAGTCCCAGTCTCCCGAGGCCCTTCGGGCCCCTGGGCATCCTGCTCTCTTCCTGGCAGGGCCATCAGATTCATCCTCTCCAAGTCCCCAGCCCACCTGCAGTTGGATAGGCAGCAGAGGCCAGCTCCTGACTCCTGAGGTTTATGCCCTCCCCAGCCCCAGGCGATGGCTCTGCCAGGTCCTGCTGCTGCCCGCCATGAGCTTCCTTAGGAGGCAATGGCCTGCACCCCAGACCCCCACTCCCACAGTCCTTTGGGAGGAATACATGCCAGGTGCATCCCTTGTCATTACCTTGGTTCTCGTGGTTTTCTGTCCCATAGACATCAGAACACCCAAACTTCTATTTAGTGGAAATGGATATTGTATATGTTAGCCAAATTCATCTTCCCTAGATTTTCTCCTGAGATGGCTTTATTTTTTTAACTTAACCTTTAATCCATCTGATATTTTGATTTTGATTTTGTGAAGTGTATGACCTTATTAGATTGAATGGACCAACACCTTTTATGGCCTATTCCATCCAACTCTCCATACCAGACAGAAAATCCAAGAACTCTCCCCTGTCAAATGTTTTGGTGCACAACCGCATTTGAAAACGCACTTCATCAGAGTAGAAAGGACCAGACCAGCTTAGCAACCTCGGGGCCAAAGACACTTGCCGATACAAAGCTTCCTGTAGGTGACAAGCACACTGGAGACGGGAACAGTGCTCAGCAGCCCACTGTCAGCAAAGGTCACTTATATTCACCCCTAAATCAAGAAAAGCCGGCGCAGTCTTCAAGCAGGGCACCCAGGCACCCACTACCCTGCATGCTCGGCCAACCATACCAGGGCCTTATAAGTGCATTTTGAGTTTCACTGAGGACTTAAAATCACAAATACACTCTGCCTTGGGGTGAATCTAATCCACGCTGACTACAAACCACACATCTTTATTGGCCCAAGCGGGGCTCTCAGCTCTGTGCCAAGTGGGGAATGGGAGACACCCCGGGGATCCGTGCCCTGATAGTCTGGGTGTGAACGAGGAAGACCAAAGAACAATCCGCAGACAGAGCATATCACAGCCGCGCTCCCACACAGCCAGAGACATAGGGTTAAGTGTGCTGATATTCATAACCCTTACAGACAAAGAACAAGAAAAAGTTTAAGTCTTAACCTGCTCTATTTGCTCCCTTTAAGCCACTCGTTTTCTTTAAGAGAGAGGGACAGTGAGAGGGACAGAGAAAGAGAGAAACAACTTTATTCAGTTTTTCACATGGCCTTAGTTGCTCCAACACTTAGTTGTGTACGTGGTGCTGGGGTTTGAACCCGGGTCCTTGTGCTTGTCAGGCAAGCGCCGAAACCGCTTGAGCCACCGCTCCAGCCCCATAAGCAATTCATTTAAAATACATATATTCCTACTTGGGAATTATAAGGAAAAAGTTAAAGAGTTTCTATTTTACCATCTCAAATTTTCACCAAGAGGAAAAACTTCAAAGCAAAGTAAATAACATGTGATAAAAATCCAAAGATCTTAACACAATTTAAAAAAAAAGGACTGGATTACAGGAAAATTAGGTGCCTAGGACAACCTGCTTCTGCTCAAGGTGTTGTTCAGGTTTTGAGTACTGAGGGTGGGACCCAGGGCCTCATGCACGTCAGACAAGCACACCACCCAGGAGTAGCACCAGCTTCAGGGAGCAGCTGAAAGAGCACCCATCACCCTCTGCTGACAGCTGGAGAAATAGGCTTTGCAGCATTGTAAGGTGAAACTTTATAAAGTTTTGACTACTGGGCTGGAGCAGTGGCTCAGTGGTTTCGGTGCTTGCCTGGCAAGCACGAGGACCCAGGTTCAAACTCCAGCACCACGTACACAACTGAGTGTTGGAGCAACGAACACCATGTGAAAAACTAAATAAAGTTGTCTCTCTCACTGTTCCTCTCTTTATTTAAAAAAATAAAGTTTTGACTACTAAAATACAATAAAAACCATCACAATAACTGCTTTGAGTGCAATTTCAGATTTCTTCTTTTTTCTGTTAACCTGTTTGGAATTGAGATGAAATCAGAGAGCGAAATGCAGGGGACTCGCTCCTGCCTGTGGGTGAGCCTTGGCCAACGAAAGGACCTGCGCAATCCAAACCCCTAGCAAGACTCCCGCCACCCCAGCTGCTCCCTCCTGGGCCCTTCGCACCAAGGAACGCCACTTTCCTGAGTTTTGTCAAAGTGCTTTAGTTTGGATTGGCCTAGAATCTCACATGTAGCATCGGAGGACGCCCTTCGTGGCTGGTGTCTTTGTTCAGGGGACATTGTGGAGACGCCTCCTGTTCTGACAGGTGCGGGTGTTCTGTTCCACATCACCCTGGCAAGGGCTCCCTTCAGGCATAGACCCTGGGGCGTGCATGTCCGTTCTCTGGCTGACGGATGTTTCGGTGACTTCAAGCTGGGGACAGATATGGTACAGCTCCTCTGAACATTCTTAACAAGTCTCTTCTAGACATATCTCCTTTCTCTTAGGAGAGACTCGGGCTCTTGGGGGGTGAGCTTCATGAAAGGCTGCCGGGGTGTTCCGCGGACTGTCTATTCCTTGCCACTGGTAACGCGAGTTTCAGTTGCCTCCAAAACTGCAGCCACTGCCACTCCCATCTCCCTCACCACCAACGACGCTGAGCACTTTCCCACGTGTCTACTGACCCATCAGACACCATCTCCTAGGAAGTGCTTATTAAAGTCCATGTTCTGATTTTAAAAATCTAATGTCCTTTTGTTACTTTATTTAAGCCCCTCATACAATCTGCACACAAGGTCTTTGTATCACAAGTATTTTCTCCCTCTCAGACTTGCCGATTCCTTTTCCTAATGGCATCTTTTGATGAACACCCGTTTTTCATTTTAATGAAGTCTAACTCGTTAATTTTTAAAAAATGTAACTGGTGCAGCTAGACACAGTAGCTGAGGCAAGAGGACTGCAAGCTCAAGACCAGCCTGGGCAATTCAGCAAGACTGTCTCAAAATAAAACAAAAGGCTGGAGCGGGGGCTCAGCAGTTACGCTGCTTGCCTGACATGCGCGAGTACGCGAGTTCAAACCCCAGCACCACGCACACAACAAAGTCTTGGAGCAACAAAAGCCACATGAAAGACTAAAGTTGATTTTCTCTTTAAAAATAAATAAATAAGTAAATAAATAAAACAGAAGGCTGAGGATGTAGCTCAGTGGTAGAGCACTCTCTAGTATGTGAGAGGCCTGGGCTCAAGCCCTGGAACTACAAAAAAAAACAGGGAGGACTTGTGTCTGTAGGGCTTCTCAGCTGATGACACCAGGCCCTCCGGCTCACTCAGGTTCACCCTCCCGCACCTCCAAATGCCTCGCAGCAGCGCGTGGGAAGGCAGCCTCCCAGGAGATGTGTAAAGTCCCCACTCCTGGTCATGCGAGGGTCATTCTGTGGCTGGCTTCACCAGGCTGACTGGCCCACGACGGCCTTCCTGGCATGGCTGGTGGTGGCTGTGGTAGGCCACCTGTCCGCAGGGCCACCTGTCTGCCTGCTCAGCTGCTCCCCTTCGGGGTTTCAAGAGGGCAGGTCCTTCAGTCAAGACTTTGCGACCCCTGCTTGTACCGTGTGCTGAGGACCAGGGCCACAGCAAGCCACTCGGAAGTCGGGTAGGGTGGTAGACTCCCCCTGGGCCGGAGGAGCAGCCCGCCCCACAGGGCTGGAGGAAGGTGAATGCTTTTGACCCTCTGGGGGGTAAGTTCCAAAACCAGCGTAGCGGCCCCTGAGCCCAGCGCCTCTAGAACATCATGGAAGAGTCTTGGTCTCCCGTTGGGGGTGGTGCATGAGCTGTTGCCCGGGGTGCGTGCCCGGCCAGGCTGCTGCAGCCAGCACCACACACTGGAAGCTTTATTTCTTTCTTTCTTTCTTTCTTTTTGGTAATGGGGATTGAACCCAGGGGCACTTAACCACTGAGCCACATCCCCAGTCTGTTATTTATTTATTTTGAAACAGGTTCTCTCTGAGTTGCTCAGGGCCTCACTAGGTTGCTGAGGCTTTGAACTTGGGATGCTCCTTCCTCAGTCTCCCAAGCCCCAAAAGCGAAACTTGCACTAGTTGGATTCAGGTACTGTAAAACCCCATAGTAATATTGAAATGAGAAACGGTGAAAGTGGAGCCGAGAAAATGCCACTGGAGGGGCTGGTTAAGTCAACTGGGGTAAATCTATTTGGCCGAAGGTGGCACATGCTGCCTGTTAATAAGAACAGGTGGATCAGGGCTGCAACAGTGGCTCTGTGGTTACGGCGCTTGCCTGGCATGCATGAGTATGCAAGTTCGAACCCTAGCACCACGTACACAACAAGGTCTTGGAACAATGAAAGCCACATGAAAAACTGAATAAAAATTAATTCTCTCTTTCTCTCCTGGGAGGCTGCCTTCCCATGTGCTGCTGCGAGGCGTTTGGAGGTGCGGGAGGGTGGACCTGAGTGAGCCAGAGGGCCTGGTGCTGTCAGCTGAGAAGCCCTACAGACACAAGTCCTCCCTGTGGAAGCGGAAGCCCCTGCATCCCCTGGCCACCCCTCCTGAGGGCCTGCCCTGCAAGCACCTGCCACAGCCTGCACCAAGTGCTTACAATGATGGTATTCACGAACAGTCCTCCGTAACTGCAGGTTTCCCATCCTTAGATTCAACCAGTTGCAGATTGAAAAAAAATTTTTTTTAATTCCAGAAAGTTCCAAAAAAGCAGAACTTTGAAACTGCTACGTGCAGAGTCCTGCATGGAATCCGCACACATGGAGCAAGTAGCGGGCATGGCATTAGAGTTCTGGGATCCAGGCATGATTCTCCCTTGCCATCTCATACTGAGAACCCTGGACTGTGATTACTCTCCTGCCTGGCTTAAAGCCTCCTTCCTTAGGTCCCCTCTGACTCCCGACAGCCTCTTCCACGGAGCACACACCATCAGGCCGTCCGGCCATCCAACAGTCTCCTTTCGAACCTGGAGACAGCCAGTCTTTCAGCTGGTGACCTCGCTGGCTGCCATTTCGGAGCACCACGTTCCCATTTGGGGGTAGGATAAACTCTTTGTCCCCTAAGCCCCAGCCCCAAAGCTTTCTTGTTGCCTTGGGAAGCTGGCACACATGGAAACACAAGGGAATTGGTGGCCAGGAGACTCTGCTGCCCTGTACTTCATCTGCTACATGACTGTGGGCATGCTGAGGGCCCCCCAGGATTCTGGCTTTTTTATGTAGAGGGTGTTGTGGTTTGAATATGGTTTGTCCCCTCCAAAACCTCTGTTGAAATCTGGTCCCCAGTGTGGCAGTGTGACAGTGATTCTGGAGATGACTGAAGGCATGCGAAAGGTTCCATGTGGATATTACGCCCCCTCAGGGAAGGGCTTGAGCACCCTCGCTGTCACATCCTCAGGGGGTCCTGGACCCAATCCCCATGGACACTGAGCGTGCTGTGTGTTGATTCTGCTCTGGAGCACCCTGATGAACACCACCCATTGCACACCAGGCAGGGGTCCTCCTGTGACTCTAATGCCTGGTCACTATGCCTGACTTGGGACCCTGCCTGCCTGGCTCCCCCCAGCAGTCCCTGCAGCACCAGCCCAAAACAGCGCCTGGCAGGGAACAGCCGCTCGGGACATACCTGCCCCACATGCGAGGCCAGCACCACTTCTCAGCCCAGAATTCACCTTCCTCCCTCCTCTGTCTTGCTCCACCTCCTGAAATCCAGAGTCCCTTGCTGTGCCACTGAGGGCCATCTGTTCTTCAGCAGCACACTCCTGTCCTGACTAAAGGCCATGATGAGAGCATGCCACTTGCACTGACCCCAAGGAACTGTGAAATGGTGACATCAAGAGCAGTCACTCCTACCCAGATAGCAAGGCACAGACGGTGCAGAGAGACAGCCCCCAGAGAGGACCAGCTTGTTCGCATGCCCCAGAACACAGTGCCCACCCCGGCAGCACTGAGCACATTCTTTAAAATCTTCTTTTTGTTTCTACATCTTTATCTTTTATTTATTACTGCTCTAGAGAGCCCATTAGGGAGTGGGTGTGGCTCATCATTAGAGCACTTGCCTGGCATGTTCATAGCCCTGGGTTCCATCCCCAGCTCCAAGGGAAAGAGAGAGAGAGAGAGAGAGAGAGAGAGAACTTGGTATTTCCAAATGCAGAGTCCAGCCAGGGTGAGCCAGACCAGAGCTGGGGCTGCAGTGGACCTGAATGGCTCGTGAGCGACATCAGTGGCACCTCAATCAACCGGTGTAGTGCTTCCGCAGCACCAGACACCTCCAGGGCAGGCCTGGCCACCCCAGCTGCAGCGGGCAGACAAGCTCCTTACACGCCAGCTGCTCACTGCTGGGCGCAGGGAATGGCCCACCCTGTCTACCCGGGTCCAGTTAAAGGGTCTGTGGTACACTGGACCAGAACAAATGTCGCCAAGAGGTTCAAAGGAACAGGGTCAGGGTCAGTCTGCCCACTTGGGGGGCCATGACCTCTGGCATCCTGCAGAGCACTGAGCAGCACACAGTGAGCCCCCATTTGTGGGATGACAAGAACAAGCAGTAGGGTGGCTCTAAGAAAATAGTCCCTGGTCCTGATAAGGACTGATTAGTCTATGGAGGGGAACGGAAGGGGATGCAGCCTGCTTTGCCTCCTGAGTGGGACCCGGATGCTGGGAAAGAGCAGGCAGGAGGCTCCCAGTTCACACCTTCTGAACCATCTGGACCTGGCACCCCGGGCACACACCCCACTCTGAAAGACCAAGGGCACTGCAGGAACAGAGCTCAGAGTCGGGAGGGTGCAGGAGAGTTGCTGCCCTGCCCCAGTGGGAGCCACGTTACGGCACTGGCAGGGTCCTGGGCACTCCCTGGGCTACCCTGTCCTCACCTACAAAATGGGATTTTCACAGTCCCTTCTGGTTCCAAAATTCCCTCATTCCAAATGGAATTCCTCTGGTCATGGCAGATTTTTTGGCATCCAGAAGCAGAAGTCCTATTTGGTGGGAATTCTTTGTCATAACCTCACCCATCAACAAGCAGCAGGATTAAGCCTCTCTTTTTGTGTGTGTGACCTGAACGACATGCTGGGTGTGGGTTCTTTCAGAAAAGAAGTGGCCCAGGTGATGAACGGGGAGCAGAACTAGCTTTGGATTCGAAAGGGGGTGCACACCACAGATCTCAAATCATCACTCTCAAAACCCATGGGCTTATTGAGGGCTTCTGAGGATTTACAGAGGAAACTTGAGACCCCTTCCCGCATCGAGGAAGATCAATTAGCAAGCTGATGAGTTGTGCCTTGGGGCACCACTTCGAACCCCTAAACTAATCCTGGGCACTTAAGTAAGAGCTTCACCCTAGATCTGAGACCTACATAAGTGTTAAATGTTAAATTGTGAAATGCGCTCACAAAATCATTTTACACTACAACAATTCTGCACAAGGCAGAGGTCTTAAGAAAGAGCAGGTGTGGGATGTGTAAGTGCCATGATTAGTGTGTCAAGATGACACCGAAACCTGCCACCCAGCGAGCACATTCAGAAGCACCCGGGATTCACTCATCACTGTGGGAGCTGCTGAAAGAGAGGATGGACGCCCCTGCATCACCTGGGTGCTGCACAGACCCTGGGGGACAGCTACACATGCTATTCCACAGCCATGCTACCACTTTGTACATGCCGAGAAAATATATCCACCCCACACTCTTTCAATAGCAAGAAACTGGAACACAGGGCTTATCTGATTTCCAAATTAATAAATGACACCCATTGAATAAAACCCTCATACAATGGAGATCTCCTATAAAAGGGCTGCCATCTGTGCATCAATAAAGGCAACAGGGGCTGGAGCAATGGCTCGGTGGTTTCAGCGCTTGCCTGGCAAGCACGAGGACCTGGGTTCAAACCCCAGCACCACGTACACAACTGAGTGTTGGAGCAACTAAGGCCATGTGAAAAACTAAATAAAGTTGTTTCTCTCTTTCTCTGTCTCTCTCACTGTCCCTCTCTCTTTATAATAAATAAATAAATAAAATAAAGGCAACAACTATGTCCCACCTCCTGTAACTGTGTGCCTGGACCTCCCCCTGCCCCTGGGATCCGTGGGGGGCTCTGGTCTGGGCAGGTCTTTGGGAGCGCTGCAATGGGCTACAGCAGGAGACGAGCTGTTGCCCGTGCCACGTCTGACCTTGAAAAGCCTGCATGCAAGCCAGTGTGGCCTGCCCACCCCTGGCCAGGCAGGCAGGGAAAGGTGGGGCTAGGCTCCACTCCCTGTGCTACCAGCCATTCTGGATTCCTCTTCTTCACCTGTAAACCAAGGGTTTGAATAAGCTGCCTAAACAGTGGCCTGGGGCAGGATCCCAAGGTGGGACCAGGGGCTGTCAGGCAAACCTGAAGGCTCCAAAACTTCTGCGAGCACCCCTTCTGTGCTCACTTTTACTTGAGTAAAAGGCTGGGTGTTACATATGTATAAATTTATCCACTGCATACACTGAAGTCACACAACAGGACACTGATGCCTGCAAGTCACACCTTAGTTAGCAAATGTGGCGGGCAGCTGGGGAGAGGGGACCAATTACTACATTAAATATTAAGTACTGTGCTGGCATGTCCTGGGTTCCTCCCACGCAGAACCGGTTGCTTGCATAGAAAGTTACAAAACAAAACACAGAATGCCCTGCTTCCTGCTTATACCTTTAATATTGATTTGTGTGTATTTTAAGCATAAACGTGAGTATATCTAACTATCATGTCCCAGGAATAATTCATGCAACCTTGCTACTTTCATGGAAAATATCTTTAAAGTATGTCCCTTGGATTCCTATGGACCACCAATGTGTGCAGCACAGCAACCATCAACCTCAGATAGCTATTTAAATCATTCAAAAATAAATAAAATATAAGTCCGGTGAGCTGGCACATGCCTGCAATCCCAGTAGCTTGGGAGGCTGAAGCAAGTTCAAGACCAGTCTCAGCAACTTAGCAAGACCCTGTCTCAAAATAAGAAATAAAAAGGACGGGGGATGTGGCTCTGTAGTCAAACACCCGTGGTTCCAAAATCTGTATAAAATAAAATATATATATATAAGTATTTTTTATAAAAAAATTAACATGTGAAATTCAATTCCTCCATAGTACTAGGCACATTCTGAGTGCTCCGTAGTCACAGGTGGCCAATGGCTACCACACTGGGCAGTGCAGATACAGGCATTTCCAGGGCTTTTGCTAGTTCTACTGGCAAAGGTGTTGTAGATTTCCTACAGTGTCTAACAGTGACTACATGACAGAAAATACTGAGGAACTGTTTGTTGAATTAACTATAAAAGAATTGCTTCTAACTTGTCCTATTTATTTTCTCCAAATTTGAGATGATCTCACTGTTGCCCAGGCTGGCCTCAAACTTGTGATTCTCCTGTCTCAGCCTCCTGAGTAGCTGGGATAATAGGTGCATGCCACTGCACCAGACTGTCCTATTCATCTTTTTTTTTAAAATCAATTTAATTTGTTTTTTTCATCTGGCCTTGGTTTCTCCAACAGTTGTATATGTGGTGCTGGGACTTGAACCCAGGTCCTCCTGCATGCCAGGCAAGCACTCAAACTGCTGAGGCACAGTTCCACCTCCCTATTAATTCAATTTTTTTTTTTTTTTTTTTTGGAGAAAGAGAGGGACAGTGACAGAGAAAAAGAGAAGATCAATTTTGTTTAGTTTTTCACGTGGCTTTTGTTTCTCAGACACTTCATTATGTATGTGATGCTGGGGTTTAAACCCAGGTCTTGGCACATGGCAGGCAAGTGGCTCGAACCACTAAGCCATCGCTCCAGCCCATTCATTATTAAAAGGAGACAGAAACAGAAGACTCCAAATCTGTTTCAGCCCAAACTACGATCTGGTCACTCCCCCCTCTGCCAGCTCCCAGCTGAGCACTCCTAGAACACTTGACAAGTTCTGGACCACACTCTTGCCACATTTATCTGATGGCTTCATTCTCATCAAATTTGTCACTTGTTTCTCCAAATGAATTACCTAAATGTTATTTTTCCCCACTTGAGTGTCTGCAGCTGGCTAGATGATATGTTAAGCCTTTCAGGAATTTTTTTCAATGTCTTTGTATCAGATTCTAGACTAGCTTATTCCTTAGTGGAAGAAATAATTCCCCCTTTTAAAGCTTTTTGTTCTTACAGATAAAATTAGAGCAAGTATTTTGAGATTCCGTGTATCAAAGCAGAAACTGAAAACTTCCAGGATAAAATCTTATACCCAGGATGAATTGTACAAGAAAACATCACTTGAAATCAATCCAACTACTTTTAGGATTACAATAAATACACCTTTGCCCTTGGCTCCACAATCTACTGCCTAGCTGCACACGACAGGGACAAAATGAGTTGGCGGAGAGATGGCATGTAGCTCTCCCTGTGCTGGCTCCTTTTATCCCACAACCAGGGTTTTTGATGCAGCCCCTCCTAAATGAGCAATCACTGTCTCAAGAAAAATGTTCTTTTCCTGTTCCCTTTGCAAACAGTATCTGACTTCTGCAAGTTCTCTCCAGGATATCAAATGTATGCAATCATTTAACCAAATAAACGGGAAACATCCCATAAATTCGGGGGAGGGAACGTTCATGAAGTTCATTCCCTATAGTAGGCCTGTTAAAACTAAAAATGCCTTTCTCCTCCAGAGTCCTTCACAAATAGGGTTGTAACCACAACTACATCAGCGCGGGCTCCTACAAGAAACGGCTTTTGGATCTGAAACTTTGCAGTTGCACGGGAGAAACAGAACCAGAAAATGAATTGTCATTGAATTAGTTGAATTAAAAGCAAAGTTAAGGCTAACGTATGCCTTATTCGTTCTGTTAGACTCCCTCTGATTCAAAATGCAAATACCTAAGGGTGAGCTGCAGAGCGGAATTGAGTCTTGGGGAAATTAAAGGGTAGGGTCGCCTGCTTGCCAACCGTGACCAGGGAGGACCCGGGCCGCTCTCCCTTCTATGATGGTCTGCTGTCCTTTCTGCTTGGTAATTAATCCTGAAGGCCAGCCCCTGACAGCCCTTGGAATGATTGGAGTCCTAAACTGGACCCAGCTCTCCAAACCGTCCCCTCCCACCCACGTCCCTGTAACCCAAATGGTGAAACGAATGGCAGATGCTTTTCTCCCCACAGGTGCCCCGAAACTTGGTGCCTGAGTCCCTGCTTGGTGCCTGCCCTGAGTCACTGCTATTCAGCAAGAACTAAATTCGTAGAATTTTTTTCTCAAGCCGTTAACCTTTTTAGCTATTAATGTATTTTCTTCTCTGCCTCCGGAGGGGAAAAAGAGCCTAGCACTCTTTTTGTCCTAGCGCCCCCAACCCGCCGCCCGCACCTATCTTCGATCTCTTCCCCACCCCCGGCCCGTTTTGCTTCTTTGCAAAATAACACTGTCCCCACCAGACCCAAAGACCCGGTCCAAGGCGGGGGCGCCGAGGCAGCGCCCCTCCACGGCGGGGGCTAGAAGCGCCGCGCGCCCTCCCGCTTCCCTGCCTTCGGGCCAGACAATGGTTTTTTGCCGGGAAAACGAAGTTGGGAGGAAGGCGGGCGCGCCAGAGCCGGGCGGCATCGCGGTGGGTTGTAGGTCCGCAGCTGCTAGGCGCCCTCCATACGAGCGGGCCCTGCCAGCCCGCCCGCTTCCCGGTCCTCGCTTCTGCCCCGCTCCCCGGCCCCAGACCCGCGACCGGCCGTGAACAGCACCACCGCCCGTACCGCACGGAGCCTGGCGCCGGCCCGGGCCCAGCCCTCCACGAACAATGCGCGCCCCGCCCCGCGCGCCCATTGGCCGGGCCCGATTGGGCTGCGCGGGGCGGCGGGCGGCTCGGCGCGCGTGCGCGGGGCGGGGCGGGGGCGGGGGCGGTGCTTTGTGTGCGGCGGCGGCGGCGGCGGGCGCGGGGCGCGGGGAGCGGGGCCGCGGGCGGGCGGCGGCATGGAGGAGCTGAGCAGCGTGGGCGAGCAGGTCTTCGCCGCTGAGTGCATCCTGAGCAAGCGGCTCCGCAAGGTGCGTGCAACCCCGCTCGCCGCCGCAGCCCGGCCGGGCCCCGACCCCCGGCTCACCGCCCGCTCTTCTCTCCCCGCAGGGCAAGCTGGAGTACCTGGTCAAGTGGCGCGGCTGGTCCTCCAAGTGAGTACCAGAAACGGGCCCGCCTTCCCGCGCGCGCCACCTCGCCCGGGGTGGGGGCGGCGTGGGGACCCTCGGCCGCGCCATCGAGGCACCCGGGGCGGCCGCGGGCAAGGCGGGAAGTTCGCGGAGTCCGCGGTCGCTCCGCGGGTGGGGGCACCCGCCGGGCCTGGGGCTGCCCTTTGTTTACCAGCCCGCGGGGAGCAGAGCTGGGCGGCCTCCCGCCCCGGAACCCCTCTGGCCCTCCACCCCTGCGCCGCGCGCTCCCTGGGGCCCATTTGTTGCTTGCGTCCCCGCCCGGCTCACTGTTTCCCAGCTGCTCGGGGCCTGCGCGGTACGCGAGACCCCCTCCTTCTGTCCGCGATCCCCCCCACCCCACGCTGTAACCTGAGCTTCCTAATGATGGATGTAGGACTTTTTTTCGCCCCTTTTCTTTCTTTTAATGGAAGGGAGGGTACTTTGCGTCCCCGGAAGAGGCTTCCTCCGCAGCTTCTCCGAATCCCCTTTTTTTACCCCACCTAACTCCCCTTTCTTTGCCCCCTTCAACTCCTGTGCCCTGCCCGCACTAGCTGGGGCGCCAGCCACATTGTTCTGAGTCTGGGCTGTCTGTGCCCCTCGGCCAACCCCCCTCCCTGCGTCCTGGACCTGCCTTCCCTTCCCGGCTCCGCGCCAGGATTTGGGGGATTCCCTCTCTGCAACTTTGCGCTTTCCTGGGATTTGTTTTCCTCCCAGGCGCAGACTGCAGAAGACCTCTTGTGGCCTTTTAATTGGGGGCTTGAAGTGGTAGTTTCTCTGTTGGTTTGAGTTTAGGGCACTGGCCTCCTCCAGAACCCGGGTTGGACCTTTGAGGAGCCACTGAGCCAAGCTGCCCTTCGCTGTAGTTGGGCTTGGGGAGCCCTAGGGTCCCCAATAGGGTTGCGGTCTGTCTGACGCTGCCCTGCTCTTTTCTTTTGCAGACATAACAGCTGGGAGCCAGAGGAGAATATCCTGGATCCACGGCTGCTCCTGGCCTTCCAGAAGAAGTGAGACCACTAACTGCTAAGGAGGGGAGAGTTGGGGGCCAGTGGCAGGTTGCATGGGGCCAAGAGCAGGGCTTTGGCTGGGCTGTGGTTTGAGGTCCCATAGCAAGACAGCCTCCAGGTTTCCTGTGCCATATCTTTGGCTATCTGAAAGCAGAGCACCTTGAGGTCCCCAACCAGCACTGTCCATAGCTCAGAAGTCTCTAGTGAGTGTGGCTTTGATCTCTGACTGCCAGGCTGGCAGCAGCGAACGTTCTATTCCTTTCTGGAAAGGCTTTGCTTTCTTTTGGCTTGTGTGTCATTTGTAGATCCCACTAATAAGAACCCGGGTGGCAGGTTTGCCACAAAAATGCAGGCCTCTTGTCCCTGCCGGAGTGTGCCACTGGGCAGTAGGCTCCGGCAGGGAGCTGAAGCCACAGCACAGTCATGCATGTTGTGTCGGGAAGGTTTGCTTTGCTCTGGACTGCCACACGGCCAGGTGGAAGTGTGGCGGAGGTGGAGGTGGCCCACTCGGGCTGGATTTGCTTATGCATTTCTAGATGTTTCTGCCTCTAGGTAGGAGGCCTGGTTGAGGAGGTGGGCCTCCCTCCAAGAGGTGTTCTAGAGAAAGGGGCGGTGAGGGGAGGGTTATGGTGTGCCTGCCCCATGCAGGAGTGAAGACCCATTGTGGGAGCACCCTGTGGGTGGGCAGTACCAGCACCTTGCCCCTCCTGGAAGCTTGCCCTGTTAAGAGGCAGGTGACATGGTTGCTCAGAGCCTTCCAGCTGGGGTCAGTGTGGCATGCTTGTTCTCTGGTAGCCCAAGCTGCATTTGCTTCTCACTATAGCCAGATGTTTTGGCTCTTCTCAGAGGGGTGGTGGCAATGGAGGGCATATGGGCAGAGGAAAATCTTTGGAAATGCTTTGGAAAATCCGGTATCGGCAGTCTCTTTGCCTTCTCTTTAATCCATAACTTGGTCCTGTGAGCCTTAAGGGGGTAGGCTCACACCTTGTGGGACGTTGGTTCATTTCTCTACCATTGAGGTGCTGGCCTTGGATGGGACACTGTGGTGGGCCAGCCCGAGCAGGCCACCTCCGCCTCTGCCACACCTATAGTCCCAACCACTCGGAAGGCAGAGGCAGGAGAAACATGGAACCCAGGGATTCAAGACCAGCCTGGGCAACACGCCAGTACCTGCATGTGTCGTAGGCCTGGGAAGGTCCCTGAGTGGTAGAGCGCTCACCCAGCGTGTTTGATCCTCAACTGCAAAGGACAGCATCCTGGCTGCTGAGTGTCCTTGACTTAGCTTTTGCTTAGAACAGACAGGAGCCTAAGTATCTGAAAGATTCAAGAGTTTAAAGACCATGGGTGATCAAGATTCAAGAGTTTAATGATCGTGGAAGAAAGAAAAATCAGGAAGGTAGAAGTTTTGCTTCCTCTCATCCACCAAAAAAGATGCGTTTGAACATTTGGAACTGACTGTTCCATGCTCAGGGGAGGGGTTGTGTGTCTGGGAAAGTCCCATGGTCACAGCACAAGGTGCCCAGCTTGACTGCCAGCAGAGGAGACCCAGGAGAATCCCTGCTGGACTGTGCACTGGGGGCCCTGGCTATGCAGGTGTGAGTGCCGTCTGGGTGTGCTAATCAGATTCTTTAGGAGGTCACCTTCCAGGCCCCAAAAGTGATGTTTGTCTCTCTTAATTACTGGGGATCTTCTCCAGAAGATGTTCCTGTGGGGGTAACCTGAAGTCTAGGGACTGGTGGCCACACTCTAGGGAGCACTTCCTGACCCCCGAGGCAGCAGGGCTGCTGCAGCGGGCGTAAGCTTTGATCCCTTGCTGCTTGTAGTTCATTATTCCCATCAAGATGGGGAGCTAGAAAGAGGAACCCAGGGGAGCCCAGAGGCAGCAGACCGGTGAGGGTTCGGTGCTGGGGGCATTCTTGTCTTGTTGCCTTGGGCTTCCTTCTTTGAAGTGAAAATTTCCACAGGCTGCCTCTGGTTGGCCAGGCTGATTTCTGCAAGTGCTGCACCTGAGAAAGGCCTTGAGGCGAGAACTGGGCCTTTCCCAGTTTTGCTCAGGCCTCTTCCACCTGTCTTTAGCCAGACGTAAACAAGCTGGGATTCCTGTGAATGAAAAGGACCCTTACCACAAAAACTGGGTGATATGATTGATGTGAGGTGACTTTGCAGCCAAGTGGTTGATGAGCTGCAGCACGGGAGCCCTGGGGTGTTGAGGTGTGGGGCTCCTGTGCAGTAGAGGAGGGTCATAAGCCATCCTTTTCCATGCTGATCAGTGACGTCTCTTCAGGGAACACGAGAAGGAGGTACAGAACCGGAAAAGAGGGAAGAGGCCCAGGGGCAGGCCCAGGAAGCACACAGTTATGTCGCCCTGCAGCCGGCGCTCCAAGCTCAAGGTGAGTGCACCTTACCTGCTGCCCCACTTCACTCCTCAACTTCCAACCCCTCTTTGTGCAAACGGAAGGTTTCAGGGATCGAGTGGGGGTCACTTCTGCAGAAGTCTTCCCCTGCTCAGAAGGCAGGCACCCCTTCTGTGCTGCCTGCAAGCCTCTGCTAGTAGAGGCACTGGCAAGCCAGCGTGCTACCCCTCCTCCTACCTTCCTGGGGCCTCACCAGGCCAAGCCCCCTAACTCTCAAGGTGTTTCCTGTTTCTGTTGGCTTCTATACATTTCTACCAGGTAGCAGGGTCAAATTTACCATCACTCCCTCTTGCCCCCAGGGGCTTATCAGGAACCAAAAAGAGCAAGAAGCGTACATACGACACGGTAGGTGCTCGTAGTTTTGCCGTAGATGTGGACCAACAGGGCATCCAGCCCATTCCAGGCCTGGCCCTGAGAACACCTTAAACCCAGGTAGGCGGCCAACACAGGGTTGCCTGAAGGCCAGGGAGCAGGAGTAGGGTAGGGGCCCACGCTGCACTGGTGCCTTCTTGGAAGCTTCCCATCATCCCTCCCTCCACGCTGTGAGGACCACAGTGAGGCGAGCTACCCCACATCCACAGGTGTGCACACACCCAGAGTCCAAGGCATGGTGGGAGGGGATTGTGGCCTCTGTGTCAGGTGTCTTTGGTTGCTTTCTTGGTGCAGTGCTGTGGCCACACTCCCAGTCACTTATAGAGACCCCCCGTCCGGGAGGCTGTGCATCCCTGCCTCAGAGTCTTGCTGGCTGGTCTTACTAGGCTTCGCTGCACAAGTCCCACAGACTATGTGAGAGAGGACTCTGTGGGGATGACAAGGAGACCCAGGCTTGACAGAGTCAGCCCCTGTCCAAGTTAGGGGAGCTTCCTGCAGGAGGGTTGGCTTCATTTCCCTAGAGCCACTATAGAAGATTCTGACCCAGCAGATATCGGAGGCCCAGGAAACGGAAGGACATATTTCTGGTGTTTAGGGGGATGCTCCGAAGAGGAGGGAGTGGTGTGGTGGAAAACTCTTGACGGGTCAGATTTAGAAGTAGGGGGATTGGAGCAGGAATCTGCGTGGTTCTGATCTAAGCCCTTGGGCTTTGGTGTCCAGCCCTGTGAGGCAGTGGCTTGTACAGTTCTGGGTACAATGTCCTTTTTGAATTGTCTGCCAGTATCTACAGCAAAATTTGCCCCCGCTTGAACACTGATGATGTGCAGGAAGGTGGTGTGTGCTCGCTCTTCAGGGCTCTGGCTTAATTCTACAGAACAGTCTCCCTCTTGTCTTTCCAGGAGCCCGATGCTCCCTCCAAGTCCAAATCCAGCAGTTCCTCCTCTTCCTCCACGTCATCCTCCTCTTCCTCTGATGAAGAGGATGACAGCGACTTAGACGCCAAAAGGGGCCCCCGAGGCCGGGAGACCCACCCAGTGCCTCAGAAGAAGGCCCAGATCTTGGTGGCCAAGCCCGAGCTGAAGGATCCCATCCGGAAGAAGCGGGGACGTAAGCCCCTGCCCCCGGAGCAAAAGGCTGCCCGGCGGCCTGTGAGCCTGGCCAAGGTGCTGAAGACCGCCCGGAAGGATCTGGGGACCCCAACCGGCAAGCTGCCCCCTCCACTCAGTGCCCCTGTGGCAGGCCTAGTGGCCCTGAAGGCCCATGCCAAAGAGACCTGTGGCGGCCCTAGCACCATGGCCACCCCAGAGAACCTGGCCAGCCTGATGAAGGGCATGGCCGGCAGCCCTAGTCGTGGGGGCATCAGCTGGCAGAGCTCCATTGTGCACTACATGAACCGCGTGAGCCAGAGCCAGGCCCAGGCCGCCAGCAGACTGGCGTTCAAAACCCAGACCTCTAGCAAGTGTGGCCTTGGGCTGGACCTAAAGATGAGGACGCAGAAAGGGGACCTGGGGATGAGCCCACCAGGAAGCAAAGTCCCAAAGGCCTCCAGCAGCGGAGCTGTGGAGCAGAAAGGGGGCGGTGCAGGGGGAGGACCCCATGCCCACAGTAGCAAGGTCCCTACTGGGTGCCCAGGCTCCCAGTTGGTCCCCACCCAGGAGTTGAGCTTGCAGGTCTTGGACTTACAAAGTGTCAAGAATGGCATTCCTGGGGTGGGCCTGCTTGCCCGCCATGCCACAGCCACCAAGGCTGTCCCTGCCCCCAACCCAGCCACAGGGAAGGGCACCGGGAGTGGCCCCAGTGGGGTGAGCGGGGCCAGCATGCCCACAGAGGCAAGCAAGGGGGAGAAGCTGGCCTCCAGGGCGGCAGCATTAGCCACCCCTTCAGGCAAGAGGGAGAACGTCAAGAGCAGCGCCGCCCCCGGAGGGCAGGAAGGCCACACAGCCCCCGGAGAGGCTCGCAAGGCGGTCCTGCTGGCAGAGATGAGCACTGGTGAAGAAAACAGCAGCTCCGACTCGGACCCTGACTCCTCCTCAGCGCCAGGCGCTGGGCAGAGCCTGTCAGTGTCCGTGCAGACCAGCCAGGACTGGACACCCCCCCGCAGCCTCATCGAGCATGTCTTTGTCACCGATGTCACAGCCAACCTCATCACCGTCACGGTGAAAGAGTCCCCCACCAGCGTGGGCTTCTTCAACCTGAGACATTACTGAGGCCCAAGACCCCACCTGTCCCAGGTCCAGCCTGCAGCTGAGGGGAGGTCTGGGGGACTTCTCCCCAACCCTGCCCCGTCCTGGAACTTAGAGCTGCCTCCTTGCCTTGCTGGGGCTTGGCTCCGCCTGTTCCTACCTCTCCAGGCCTCCCTCTACCCCATTGCCTCAGGAAGCCAGAGTGGCCCTGTGGCTCAAGCCCCCTGCATGGACTTCGTAAGGCTCCTCAGTGTGGGTTGGGTACCCCTCCTAGCCTGCAAGTGACCAGCAGTCAGCCCTGCTTTTTTTCCAGGGCTGGGGTCAGGAGGGGCTTCTAGTACAGCCAACTGTACCCTGCAGCAATGGGGGAAGGGGCCTGGCGGGCAAGAACCCCCTCCAGAGCTGTGTCCGAACCTTCAAGATCAAGGTGGGGATTCTGGCCCCCAGCTGGTGATCTCTGAGGCCAGCAGGGTAAGCAGGAACCGGTCCTGCAGCCCAAGTGCATTAGGATTTTCCAGGTTTGGGAATAGGAGGAACCAGATGTCTCCTGCCAACCTATCATCCTCCTCCAGCCTGAGACCTGGACCTTTGCCAACAGTCCACTAGGGTACATCATTCTAGTTCCAAGAGCTAAAGTTGCTAGGCCTAGAAGAGAGACGCCGGCCAGGGAAGCCAGAGGCAGAAAAGCTGGGCCAAGAGACATTCCAGAAGTGGGCTTCGGCAGGCAGGCCCCTCCAGGTTTACCTTCTGGTGCTAAGGGACCAGCCTAATCCTACAGCCCCACGTGCTGCCTGCCAGCACTCTTAGGAAGAGGGGAGACAGGCATTCACCATACTTCCTGCCTGACTCCGTGGATAGGCTGTTCCTTGGGTGCCACTTTCCCTGACAATCCCCCATATTCTCCTTCCCAGCTGAGAGGCAATCTCCCTGAGCCATTTTGGATGTGGAACAAAGTTTAGGTAGCCCACCTAGCAGAAGGCCCTATTCCTCCCCTCCAGGAACGCAAGTTTCTGAGCCCTTCCATGGGCCTTCTTCCTGTCCACCCCCCAGTGCTGAGTTTTAGGTCTGCCTTGCTGAATTTCTGGTCTGTCAGGATTTTTGTCCTGGGACATAAGCAGAGGCAGTCAGGAGGTAGCAGTGGTATTCAATGATGCCAAAAAAAAAGAAAAAAAAATGGTAGTGGTGGGTCTAGAATTCAACCTGCAGGCTTGGGACCCTTGGTTCCAGTTACAGAGAAGAGCTACCCTTCCTTGAACCAGCCCTGACCAGTTTCCAGGGGCCCCACCAGGTTCCAGGGCTCCGCCATTCACAAGCCCCACCAAATACAAAGAGATGGCCTTTGTGTAGCCAAATTGACTTCAACAGTGCCTTTGAGGGCAGCCCATGTCCGTGACTGCACTGAGGGTAGTTCAGGTCCAGCTGTCTAAGGGGCTGCCTACCCTGTATACCAGGGCCTCAGCTGCCTCACATTTCTGCCTCCTTCCTGCCAGGCAATGCCCTGCCTTGGAGATGGCTCCAAGCCCTTCAGGGGACCCTAGGGTCCCACTAGCTGTTAGAGAAGTAAGGGTGTTTGTCCATGGGTGGGCTGACAAGCCCTGTCCCCAGTTGTCAGCTCTCTCCAAACCCCGATTTGGTGCCTTTTTACCAGCTACTTCAATCCCAAAGTTTAAATCTGCAAACACCTTACACAGCCACTTTGCCTTCTTGCTGTGTTGTGTGTTTTTCCTGATGATCATGATCCCCAGTGGTCTATGTTAGAGCAAGAGTGCAGGGGCAAGAGTCGCTGCTGGAAAGATGGCACCTGATGTTCCCAGTGGCCATCCCATGTTTACCAATAAATAAAAGTAGTTCTTTTTATATTTTTATTTGCTGCTGCTGTGTGTGTGTGCACGTGTGCGTGTATGCAGGTAGGCACTGGTTACACATCTGAAGATTCATTTTTGCTTTATTTCTAAGGGTCCCAGGTGAGCTGTACCACAGTGTGTACCAAGTACATGGTTTGGGGGTTTTCTTGTTTGTTTTGAGAGAATCAACTTTATTTTTCCATCCGGCCTTTGCTTCCCTGGGGTCCAAACCTGGGCCTTCATGCTTACAAGGACAGCAAGCACTCCAACCTCTGAGCAACCATTCCAGCCCCCTAAGTAGATGTTTCAACCCTTTTTGTTTGTTTTCTAATGTATTGTCCTCTTAGAGATTTTTGTATGTATTTTTAGTACCCACCCACCCCCCCAAAAAAGTGCTCCTTTGGTTACACTCCAAATTCTGACCCTACCAAGAGCTTTAGACCTCAGACTTCATTGGGAAAAGCTTATGTGGAAAAGCAGAGCTTTCAACCAATGCCAATCACTGGCTTGATTTGTCTTTTAATTTTTAAAAAGTCCAAATCGTATATGCTACTTCCAACAGCATTAAACTATAGCTGTTTGCTTTCTTAAAAACAAGGAGCTAAGTAGGTATGTTACCACCCTAGGAAAACGTAATGCTCATGTTCAAATGGGACAGTCAATACAAGGAAGCGCCTCCCCCAAGGAAGCCTACAGTGGTGTGGGGCCGGGGGCAGTCTCAATGACTAGATTTTTAGCCAAGTGCATCTCACAGTTCTGGGGCTGTCTAGTATTTTCTTGGAAAACTAACACTAGCATAGGTTGTAGGGAGGGTTAGTCTGATGTTAATTTATTTTGCAGAAAAACCTTAGTAAATGGTTCCAGAAGATCCTTGTCTTTTTGTTAACTCTTAGTATATCAATGTTTTGTTTTTTTTTTTACTTTATGGTTTTGCGTGCATGAGTGATGTCTAGGAATAAAATGGATTCTGCTTTCCCTGTTCTGGGGCAAAATATTCACCTGGATGTGGGCTGAGGAGTAATTGTGGCATGAAAATGACTTTGGGAAAGGCTTAAGCTTGTGTGTGTGTGTGTGTGTGTGTGTGTGTGTGTGTGTGTGTGTAAGAGAGAGAGCGCATGCACGAGCGCGCGTGCTGGGGACCTGAACCCTGAGGCACTTTACCACTGAGCTACATCCCCAGTTATTTTTATTTTTATTTTGAGATAGGATATTGCTAAGCTGCTCAGGCTAGTCTCGAACTTGTGATCCTCCTGTCTCAGCCTCCCAAGTTGCTGAGTTTTGGAAGCAAGGAATGGTGTTTGATTTTGAGTGAGTCTACACAAGTGGCCCACAACCAGGGGCAATCCCAGGGGACATTGGCAGTGACTGGAGACAATTTTGGTTGTGGGTGGGTTCTACTGGCATGTAGTGGGTAGAGACTAGGATTGCTTCAAAAACACCCTACAATGCACAGGACAGTTCCCTGCAACAAAAAAAAAAAAAAAAAAAGCTTTCCGAGGATGTCAGTAGTGCTTTTGGAGAAACCCTGCTTATTAAATAGACAGAAAAAACACTAATAAAATAATGGTGGAGCAGAGGGAAGGAGAGAAGCTAGTGGCATCCATCCATTGGGCAGAGGACAGGGCTGCTGCAACATAGAACAAACATATGGAAACATCTCCCAGAAGCAGATTCCAATGCAGAGGAAGCCAAAAGCCTTCCCCGCCCAGGATCCAACAATACGGTGGACAGTTACTGGACTACACCAAGGGAAGTTCCAGGCACAGACTTGAGAGCGGGCTGTGGCTCCTAACCCAAGGTTCATAATAAAAGAGATGACCTGCTCCTATATAACCTTCCCTAGTCCTTTAAGGTTTGCATTACCCTCAGTGTGCATTTATTCATAAATTGCAGTCTCCAGGGATAATGGAATTTCCTTTGAAGTGAGGGAGAACGAGGGCCTGGATGCTGGCCGCCCCTGCCTGAAGGGCCGGTTGGGCAAAGGCCTGAGAGTTGAGGTGCAGGAGGGGGACCCCACCGCAGATAGAAACACTACCAGTTGTCCAGCTCGGGGCTCCAGAAAGCCCTGCACCTTTGGGATCACAGAGGCAGGCGGCTCTGGGTGTGCTTTATTTTCGTTGTCTCCTGAGGCCATTTGTTTTGGAGATGTTAGGCAAGGGTGACCCCTGGTCCTATGCTTTGGCTTTTACGAACTGCAGAAAAGGATCAGGGGGCGTCCGGAAAGGCGCTGGCTAGCGGAGCGCGAGCCGGAGCAGGCGCGGCGCTGGCCTGGGTGAGGAAGACTCCCTGGGAAACTATTTCTACAGGATTTAGCCAGATGGGTTCGGGGCTGTGGCCACACCGACCTTTGTTAGTTTTCGGGCGTTGCTAATCTGATCGCCTAATCCACCGCCTTCCCTGAAGACTGTGCCGCCCGTGGCGCGACCCGACCCGCCGCACGCCACTAGGACCTACCGGAGGGCCCCCGGCGCGACAGGTGCAGAGAGGCTTGAAGGATGGCATCCGGGCGGCTGGACACCCTCACTGCTCAAGGCGCGGGCCTCCAGGAGGGCGCGGTGCCCAGCGCCCATCGATGCCTTTGGCCGGAGTAGGGGTTAAGAGGACTTTTCTCTGCTGCTGTCGGGAATCAGAAGAGGCGCCGGCCCCTGTTGGGGGAGGGGAGGCGCCTGGGACGCAGGCTGAAGCTTCCGCCTCTAGAGGGCGCGCGCGCCCCGTGCAGTTGGGGCGGCTGGAGTTTTGGACGTGCGGGGAAACACCCCGCACCCGTGGCTCCTGGCTGCTCTAAAGCCATTGCACCGCCTGTACCCTGCAGTTCCGAGAGACCCCCGGCCTCCTGGGTCTTCGAAGTCTCAAAGGGAAGCCCGGGACAAAGCACACTGTCTCTGTCGCCACGCCACAGCCATTCCCACGAATTTCAGGTGGACTTCATCTACCCTGGACCCTTCACGTCTCTGGGCGTGAAGTTTTGAGTGAGAAGAGGAAAGCCGACTGGGGCCTGTCTATCCGTCCTCGGTCTCCCTTCCTGCGCACAGCACAGGGTCTCCATCAGGACACCTGCGCTGCAGTCGTCAAAGGGACCCGCAAATATTCCATTCAACCAGTGCTCGCGGGGGAGGCTCTACTCAGGCGGCGGCCACTTGAGCTAGTCCTGCCCTCAGGACACGAGGATCCGGAAGCCGCACCGAAGGCCACACGGGAGGCCGCACCAAGGCCCGCTGCACCTGATCTCCGCTTTCCGGGAGAATCTGCCAGGGAAAAAAACCCGCGTAAGGAGCTGCTGGCCAAAGCCGAGGCTGAAGGTGGCCAGCGAGCTGGGAGAAAGAGTAGGGTCGTAGGGTCGGCGCCTCCGGTTTCCATAGGGGAGGGCGCGGGAAAGAGCCCGAGGGGCTCTGGGGCCAGGCTACCCTACTCACCCCCTCGCCCCTTTTGCTCCGTGACTTTCGCCGCCAACCAGAAAGCCCAAGACAGCCCGCCCAGCCCACAGCGCTTCGGGCCGGCCTCGGGCGTAGAAAGAACTTGGACCTCTGCGTCTGCGACCCTATTGGGCCCTGGGCGCACTCTGCTCGCTTCCGAAGGGCACTCGACACCTCTGGTGTCAGAACGCTCCCTGACTCCTGGGACCTGGCATCAAGTCACTGAGATGGAGGGGGTTGAAGAGGGCTCCGCCAGGGGCTGCAGATGCGACCGTGCTCACGCTTTCTTCCGGTTCTGAGGGTGCTCCCGGACCGAGGTTTCTAGGCGGCGCGACTTCTGCAGGGGACTTTAGAGGTGGAATTGGGTTCAATACAATGGCTTCTTCAGGGATCCGAGGGTGGCTCCTCTGTGCGGGCTTCGCGACCCCGCCCCCACTGCCAAGCCTGCTGCCCTGCAGAACAGGCAACTCCCCACCCGTACCCTTCACTCTGCTTTCCTCTCCGCGGTCCTTCGCTCGGCCCTGGGGTGTCCGCCCGCCTGGAAGACAAGGGCGGAGAGGCTGGGGACTCGGGAGGGCGCACGGGGCTGCGGCGCGGCGGCTCGGTGTTCACTAATCACATCAGCTCGCTCTGCGCCGGCTCGAAGCAGGCAGTTGCCTAGCAATACCCGCGAATTCAATTCCTCAATCAATAGGCGCGAGGCTCTGCATTTCGGGGAGCGCTGTTGAGGCCGGGTGAGACTGGGGCGCTGGTCCCACGGCATTAGGGAGCAAGCCCTGAAGGCCGAGAACAAGGCCTCGGAGAACAGCGACGTCCAGCCTGGGGGTGGGACATGCAGGGGAGGGCCGCAAGGAAAAGGGAACCCCGAGGTCGCTCTCGTCTTCCCGGGGTCTCAGACTTTTGCCCCAGTGAAGTACTGTCGGTGAGCAAGGAAAACCACGAGCCTCCCCCGGGGAGGCAGAAGAGAGTCAAACCCCGCTCCCTCCCAAGACCACCCCCCCTAACTGGGGTCACCTCTTTGGAGAAGGGCCTTAGCGGGGGACTCTGCCAGTCTCAGGACAAAAGGGAAGAAGTGGGGTCTGGGGAAAGAGAGGAGGTCTTCCCCTCCAGGCAGTTTCTTCCCTATGTTCAGAGAAAAAAATTAAAATAATAAAACCAATAGACTTGTGTCTATTTACAAAGTATATATTTAAACACGTAAAAAGCGGTATTGGATACAGACATTCACAACCAAAGATAGGTACCTAAACTTCACTCAAGTTGAGGCGGAGATCGATTGGAGATTTGTACAAATCTGAGAATTAAATAAATCCAACACCCGCACAACCCCAGGTTGCAGACTCCCAGCCTCGAAGCCCTGCCCACCCACCCCCCAGGTCAGCGTCTCAAGAGCGAGCGAGCGAAGGAGACACACACCACCGTCACGGACAGATGACAGGACGAGAGGCAGTGGACAGAAACAGGCTAGGCAAACGAAGGCCGGAGGAACAGGCAAAAGGCCCAGGAAGGCGAGAGGTGGGGGCGAGGAAGGACGGAAGAGGAAGGAAGGCGCAGCCAGGTAAAGACGCGGGTCAGGAAGTTTGGTCCACTCGGTAACCAAAATGCCCCTTCAACGCAGTTTCATCTGAAAATAGCATGGACATTTAAATAAACACACTCAGTCATTGGCGCTTTATACAAAGTCTAAATACCAGCTTTACAAATGTGAACAGATAAAAATCCCCATTCCGGAGGTGTCTCTTTAGGCGCAATTTGATGTTCGAAAACAAAATCTTGTAGTACACGGTGTCCCTCTTTTTCTCTCCTCTTTAAAGGCAAGAAAGTCTGTAAGGGAGAGAGGTTGAGAAGCTGGAGGTGCAGGACCGAGAGGAGTCTGGGGTCCTCCTAGCCCCCCATCGCGAAGCTACCCTGGCCCAGCCCTGGGCCCTCTCCTCTGTCGCTCCAATCTGTGCTTCATCCCGGGCGCAGGGCCCCGCGCCCTCCCTCGAAGAGCGTGAAAGTTAGAGCTTCGCTGGCCCTTTAAGGGCGGGGAGGGCGGAGAGGCTGCAGGATCAGTGTTGGAAGGGACGGAGGTGGGGTGGATGGACAGAATTGTGCTTTTGAGTCGGGGGGCGCGCGTTCGGCGCCCCCGGTGCGCTGCGCGGTTGGGAGTCCGCCCGGAAGGGGGTGTCGCAGGCTTGGCGTCGCCCCCGCCTGCACTTCCCACTCGCGCTCCTCCTCCCCCTTCGGCGGAGTTTGAATGTCGAGTTCACAGAAAGAACACTCTGCGAACCGAAAAGGCCTATAAATTACAGCTTTTGCTTTTAAGAAGTGGGGAGGAAAAAGCAAAAGTTCTGATGCGCATTCTTGGACCAGAACTCCGCCTTGTCCCTCCTTCCCCTCCTCCCGCCGGGTCCCGAGTCCCACGCGGGCGGCGACCCTGGCCCGACCCTCCCGGACGCCCAGTGCGGCGCAGCGAGGCCTCTGTGCGCAGCCCTCACGCAGCGCGCCCGCCGCGGGCCCCCCAGGGTGGCCTGGCGTCCCTCAAAGAACTGGGCCCGCCCTCCCCGAGGGAGGGAGGCTTGTCCGAGTCTTCCCGGGAGGTGGGGCCACCATCTCTTCTGGCGAAGCTAGAAGACGCGCAAAGGAAAAGTCCACCCGAACACTTTTCTTGTAAAACAACTGTCTGGAGCTCTGGGCACGGACACGCAATCCTCCCAACTTATCCTGGCATTTCGGGAATGTAAACAGATTCGTTGGATTTCTTTTCTCTCTGCGGAGTAAGGAAAGGAATGGAGGGAACGGGGTGATTTTATCCACAACACATACACACGATCCGCGTGTATAACACACACACCTCCCATAAAGTGCATTTCCTGGTGTGGTCCTGGGGTGGGAGGGAACTGCTCCCCACCCACCCGCGACTCTCTGCCTTCAACATCACACACGAAAATGTTATTCAAGTTAATACCTTTTCCCCCTAATACACTTCTTAATCTTAAAAAAAAAAAAAGAAAAAAGAAAACCCAGACTAACCCCACCCCCCTTTTTCTGATTGGGGAGCCAACCTTTTGTTGGTCTGACTGGCCAATGGGGAAAGAGAAAAAATCCGGGCCCTGCCTTGGTGCCAGGAGTCTGGCACTGGGAATGTGGAGAAAGGGAGGGTGAGGTGGGCAGGCTGAGTCCCTCCAGGCACCTTAGAAACGTGGTGCACAAGCCCCCACTTCCCCAGTGCTTTGGGGTGGGGGGTAAGTGACCCCCTCCCGTCCCAACTCAGCCTGTATGCTTCCACCAAACCACACTCTTTCTCCTTGTTTAAATAAAACAACTTCAAGAGTTGAAATATATATATTTAGATATTTTTCTTAAATAACATATTTACATCTAATAGAAAATATAACTCTAGAGATAATTTTCCAACCAAAACTGAGGAGGAGGAAGGAATAATGAAAGGGATTGAAGGGGTGTGAAGTTAGGGACAGGAGCAGCCAGAAGGCCACATGCCACCCAGAAATAAAAAGCACTATGCCAAGTTTGCGCTCACTCTCCTC
The DNA here is from genome assembly GCA_004027875.1 of Aplodontia rufa. Lineage (NCBI taxonomy): Eukaryota > Metazoa > Chordata > Mammalia > Rodentia > Aplodontiidae > Aplodontia > Aplodontia rufa. The sequence goes on from PVKS010004977.1 coordinate 49,528, forward strand.
TGCTCTTGTCCTGGGCTCTCCCACCCAGCAATTCATCTTTTCTCTTTAAAAAAACCTTGGTCCGTGTTACTTTCCTTAATGGTGACGGTTAAAAAGTTTGAGGTCACATCAGTGACCACCACCTTCTCCAGGTTAGTCAGGGATGGACTCCAGGATTCTTCCTCCGGGTCCCCCAGGATTCTGGCCACTGGGATCCTGGCGATGAGGGAGGGCCTACCCCCCTGAGCCCCCATGTCACGATACAGGCTCCCCATAGAGCCTGGGGTGCCTGAGCCATGCCGGACCCGAGGGCCACCAGGGTCCAGGGCACCCTGACCTTTGGCCTCCAGGAAGGCAGCCCTGTGCTTTATGACCCTGGCAGGAAAGGTGTCCACAGCCAGCTTGCCCGTGGCCTCTGCTGAGCTAGGACTGGTCACACCGCACTGCACCAGGTCCGAGTCCTGCCTTCTGGCCAGCTGGATCACACTGTGGCCAGCAGGGAACTTTCCTGCCCCGGAAGGGGCTTCGTCCAGCTTCCTTCCCTTGAGGTAATCTCCGAGGCCATCGCTGGGTTCTCCCAAGGGCCTCTGTGAGGGGTCCAGGAGCTCCTTCCTGGGCTTGGGGCCTCGCTTTTTAGAGCTGTCCCCTGGTGAGCTGGGCTTGTCTTCAACTCGGCTGGCACCCCGCTCTCGTTCTCGCTCTCTCTCACGCTCTCGATCCCTCTCCCGGTCCCGGTCCCTAGGGGGATCTGCTCTGCAGGTGCTGCTGGTGCTGCTGCTGCTCCCTGGTGGGGACAGACCCATGTTCCGAAGGCCCTCCCGGGCCCGGGAAGTGGAAGCCAAGTCCTGGGGTGAGCGGCCAGGGTAGGGGATCCGGATGCCCCGTGCAGAGTCACTTCTGAACTCGTAAGTTTTGGCCTTGGCCTTAGCCTGGGCCTGCAGAGAAAAGGGGTGTCAAGAGGGATGCAGGCCCCGCCCACACCCAGGTTCCTCCAGCCTCAATTCCTGGGAAGGTCTATATGGGTGGGAGCAAGTGGGGCTTAGCTGCAGCAGTCTGGAGGGAAGGGGAAGGAATTTGTCTGGAAGCCAGCACACTTCTTAGATTTCATTATATGTTCATTTGGGATGACTGGGGCGCACAAAGGCATTCTAGTGTGGCTAAGCCCCTCCCCTAGGACACCCCTTGGCGGTGCCCACTCTATTAGTAACAAGCTGTTAGGGGACTCCCTCCCACATTACAAATAGGCACAGTATGTGGACACTCCTTTGATTCACAAGCCCTCAGTCCCCAACCCCTTTGCAGAGACTCCATAACATTGCCCTCCACCAGTGGACACTGCCATCCTACCTTGAGGAGAAAGGTTTTGGGTTTGGGTCCTCGTTTTTTGGGGCCATAGAGCTCCATCTCTCGTTCCCTAGAGAAGGGAGGAAGGGAGAATGGTGTGTGAGTAAAGAAACCAATGAGGCTCCAGTTCAGGCTGAAAGGAGGTCACCTGCATCTTTCCAGGTGAGTGCAGGAGGGTAAAAGGGTCTGTACCTTTCCTCAAAGGCTGCAAGCAGACGAGCATCCAGGATGTTTTCTTCTGGCTCCCATGTGCTGTACCTGCAGGGAATCAGGAAGAAGTAGCTGTCAGTCCCAGGAGCAGGGAGAGAGCAGAGGGCGAGTGTGTATGTGTGTAACTTTTCTTGTTGTCTTGTATTGTATCTCAATGTAATGGGGGAAAGAGGAAGAAAGAAAGCTTTCGAATAACAGTCTGGGTGTGAGAATTGCATATAACCTACTTACTTCTGCGACCAGCCCTTCCATTTCACAAGGTATTCCATGCGTCCCTGCGGATGCAAGGGGGAAAATGTGTGTGCATGGAGAGGAATGCATGACGAGGACACAAGAAATACATATGAAAATGCATGCACCAAATGAATGCTAGAAACACCACAGCCAAAGGCACACGCCCGCTGCATCACCCCTGCACGAAAGGCTGCACTAAGTGCATGCACCGGCATTGATACCCCACCCCGCCCCCCACCCATGCAATCTGTGCATCGCTGCAAGTCTAAGGAGAGCGCTAGGGCTCAGAGCCGCCGCCGCCGCCGCCGCCGCCGCCGCCGCCGCCGCCACGGCCGCGGCCGCTGCTGGGACCTGGGGGAAGGGAAGCTGCCTGCAGCAGGGGGAGGGAACCAGGGCCGGGAGGGGAGGGCCCGGACGCGCGGAGGCCCGAGGCCCAGGGCACCTACTTTCCGTATGCGCCGCTTCAGGAGGGCTTCGGCCGCGAACACCCGCTCCCCCACCGCCGAAAGCTCCATGTTGACTCGCCGCTTCCCCCCTCGGCCGCTTCCAGGAGCAAAAAAGCAGCAGCCAGCGCACGACAGACCATAATACTCTCCCGCTGACGTCAGTTCTCCTCCCTCCCCGCTCTAGCTCCCTCCCGCGGCCCTCCGCCCGCACCGCTGCGCTCTGCTCCCTCGTACCCCGCCCCTCGCTTCCTCCCGCCCCACGTGTTGCTAACGACGTTGCTAAAGCCGAGCGGCTGAAGCCTGCTCCCGGCGCGCTGATTGGGCAAGCTCTGGGCCACGCCCCTCTCCCTCTCTCCCCCGCGTTGCTACGTGACCCGCGTTCCAATCGCCAAGGGGCGGAGTCTGAAGCGACTCCAGAGGCCGAGCGCGGAGGAGGGGGCCGCCGGCGGAAGTGACGCCACGCGAGGGCGGGTTCTACTGCTGTCAGTCTGCAGGGCTGGCGGTGGGGGGCTGGTTACCCTCTGTCTTCAACCGGGCCCCCTCCCCGCCCCTAAGTTGTCCCTCCGGTGCTCGGCGTCCCCCACCGCTCTCCCTGGGACCTCCGCGGCGGCGTCAGCCAGGCCCCTCCCCCTGGGCAGACCCTGGCCCGCCCTACCCCCACTGCCCGAGACTCTCACGGTCCCCTCCCCCGCCGCCCGCGCTGCACAATGCACAATGCACAGGTGCTGGGGCGCTGCGAGTCGCGCCCAAAACCCGGGTCCCAGCGAGCGCCCCGGAACCCCGCTGCGGTCCCCCTTCCCCCTAACACGGACCCTCGGTCTCCATAGCAACGCCCACACACACACCCCCCGCCATCGCCAACCTCAACCCGTTAAAGAACCGCTGTGCCTGTGCCTTGACTTCCTGTAGCGCACCGCTGCCCTCAGCCACCCCTCCGGCCCTGCGAGTGGGGCTGCCCGAGTGCTCGCCCGGCTCCGAAGCCCAGCGCAGATGTGGTGGCTGCGGATCTGCTCCGGTCCGGGCCCTCCTACGTCCCGAGACTATAGGGACGCGGGGCGCCTCCTGTCCCCGACCGACCCTGACGCCCTGAATCACCTGCCCCTGCCCCCGGACGGCGCTGTCCCGCCCCGCGAGGCTGAGGGCCCTAGGTCGCCTGCCCCAGCCGCCCCTGACTGACCAGGTCCCGGTGTGTTAAGGACGTGGACGACCATAGGTCAGAGACTGGAGATTGGCTAGTTTTGGAGTAAGTGGCTGGGGGTTCATCTGGCTTCCTGGAGACCCTGGCACCCAGTCCGCACACTTCCTATGCACCACTCTTCCCGTCGTGCGTTGACTGTCATCCAGAGAGAAATGACCAAGCGGACACACGGGGACGTCGCGGGGTCCAGTGCAGGGTTGGCCAGAGGGTTTCAGGCGCGAAGATGGCGGTTCTGGAAAGAGGCGCATACCCTTCCACGCGCTCGGCTCGCAGCGACGGGTGGCGGGGGCAGCTGCAGGAACAGCAGCCGCAGTCCGGACCCAGCGACCCCCCACCCTGTTCTCTCATCGTCCAAACTCCAGGTCCCAACGCCCACTCTCTCGAACCCACGATTTAGTTAAAACACCCAGGATCTTGGAAGCGGATTCCTTTGGCCAGGAATGGGATGGCGTAAGATAAAGGGAAGGATAAAGAGGAAAGGAGGATAGAGAAAAGAAGCGAGCCAAGGAGTCCGGCTTCAAGGGCAGGAAGCCCGGAGCGGAAAGCTGGCCTCCTGTCGGCGGCGAGGTACACGGCACGAGCGCGCGGTCCTCCCGGGGCCGCGGGGCAGACAGCTTTGGGTCCGCCCTCCCTCCCAGTACTCTCGCCCTTGGAAATGAGGGTTCCAGTTTTTGGCCTTGATCCCAGACTTTACAAGGTGGGCGCTGGCCTCCTGACCCATCTCTCTGGCTGTCTTGTCTTAACGAACGGGGCGATGTCGACGCCCAGAATGCCCCGGCGACCCGCGCCCGCCGCCTGGGAGAGGCCGCCGACGGTTGCGTCCTTAATCATAAAAAGTCATTCCCGGTAACAAATAGTTTCGTCGGCCGGTGCCAGCGATACAGCTGTTTCTGTTTAAGCTTAAATACTTTCCAACAGTTTGGGCAGTAAAAATAAAGTTGGCCTCAGCCGCCTATAAGTGTCTGGTTTCCCCGCCCAGAGAAAGCCCACCCTACGCCCTGGGCCTGGGTCGCTCCTGCTTGCCCCGCCTGCCCCTCTCAGAATCGCTGCCGCGGGGGCGACGAATGTCGGCCACCCGGGAGCCCCGCGCCTTCCACCGCTCTTTGCGGGCTGCAGGGCCACCCTGGAGCCAGAGGGAGGGAGCCTGCCCTGCCGGCCGAAGACCAGACTCTCCTGGCCTACCGCCCTCCCCCTACCCCTGGGAAGTTCGCTTGCGCCGAGAAAAGTGATGGTTTCCCTTCAGATAGAGTTTCTGCAGTTCTCTCCCGGAGTTGTGCTCTCCTTGGGTGCCTTTAAGGGACCCGGGATGAGGCTGCAGAGGTCGGTGAATGGTTTCAGCTTCATGCTGAAAAAAAAGCTCTCCTCCTCCTTCCCACCTATGCTCCTCTTTTCTCTCCTTTCCTCCTCTCTTCTTTCCAGGACCCTCCTCAATCTAATTTTTCCTTCTTTGCCTAAATACTCCTGAAGCTGGAGGTGAAAAGAGGAAGCCCTTGGGGGTACCTACAGGATCCTCTCCTGTGGAAGATTACTTGGTGGTAGTTTCTGCTTCCTCACCCATTTCCCCCACGGTCTTTATGAGGGTGATTCTTTTTGGAATAACTTGCTCTCAACAAAATTAGCAATTGGGAGGCGTCTGAGTTTGCAAACTTCAGGGATTCACACTGAGCGGGTGGCAAAGGTGGAACTAGGGTCAGAAGGAAACCAGTGGGACAGAATGATCTGAGGTCAGAGGGAGTCCGACTCCTGTCCATAGCAGAAGTTCTCTGTCCTGCAGAGAAAATGACTCTGGGTGTTTCAGCCTTGCCTGGTGCACCCAGCCTCCAGCTGCCCAAGAAGGTGTGAAAACAGGGTCACTGGGCAGTCTCACTTCTTGACAGTCCAGAGAAGAGAGAGGGGATTTGAAGGGTGGGTTTGCAGTCCCACAAGACTGACAGCTGAGGTCTGGCTTGGTGAGTAGGGGAGGAGGATGCCTGTGTGTGCCAGGGGAGGAGGATGCCTGTGTGTGCCGGGAGAGGGCACTAGCATGAGAGTAGTGGTGCCCTCACTCTGATCCTTTGGGGCCGTCAGCTGGTGGCACTGTCCTAGGAACCATTTGAAGGAGGATCCCTGCTCCCCACCTTTCTTACCAAACCCTCCCCTTCCCCACAGACTCAATTCTTGCCTCTTCTTTCTTCTTCACAAGGGCTTTGTCCAAGTTAGATAATTGCTTCTCCCACATGCATCTCCCACAAAACAAACTTTCAAAGGACAAGAACTGGCTGCTTTTAATCGAACTTCTGGTAGTCTGACACCCCAGCAGCCAGGTTTGGGTGCGCAGCCTCTGCTGTAAATAAGGTAACTGCTTCCTATTACTTTAGCCCCATATGGCTGCAATTTGAGTGTCTTTGGAGACAGTGGGTGTGTTGGGGCGGGGGCTGGAGGGGGGAGAGAAAGTGGAAATGAAATGCTCTTAGATCGCATTTTTATGAAGGAAATTGTAGGAGATTCTCTTTAACAGTCTGCACCCAGGGTGATCTGCTCCCTTTCTTTGTTTACGGAAATGCCGGCTCCAGTCCGTGAGGACACCTGCTTTCAGAACCCCAGTTCCCCCAGCCCTCACTCCTATGGTGACCTCGACACCGGGTAAGATTGCCCTTCCCGACAAAGAGCCTCCAACCTGCTCCAGGGAACCGGCCTATCCCTGTGTCCCAGCTCTGGAAGGGGCGGGTGCCTGGACCGGACTCAGAGCCCCGGCTTTGTACTGGGAGCTGTGCAAGAGGTCGTGTGGCATCTGAGGACCCAGTAAGGCCTCCTCGCGCCAGCCACCCACGGACCCAGCCTCAGGGGAAGGAGTCCGGAGGCTGGCTGGCGCGGTCCAGGTGAGGGGCGGGCCCGCCGGGCGGGGCTCTAGGCTCCTGGGTCTTGGGCCAGACCAGCAAGCCCCAACGCGTCCTCTAGCTGGAGGCTGAGGCCGAGCCTCAGCTCGTTCTTTGGGATCGTTTCAACTCCGCGGCTTGGCGGGAGTTGGACCTGCCCAGTCTTGGCCGCAGACGCGGGCAGATTTGGAACCCAAGCGTTTCCCTTGACCCGGCAGGACATCGGGCGGCTCCTAGGCGTGGCCACGCGGGTAGCAGCTGTGGCCAGTGGCTTACCTGCGGGTAGCCGGCGTCCAACTTGCCTTCCTGGTGCCTGCCCGCAAGGATTATGTCCATTTCAGGAACGCCAGGGTGACCCAACACCCTGGACAGAGATCGAAAGGAGGGGTCTGAGCAAGCTAGTAGGTGACTAGAAGCAAGACTGCTGGGGTTTCTGGCAGTGGCTCCAACCTCTAGTTTCCGGGGCAAGAAGAGTCCTCCTTTCCTGTTCCACCTGGTCCTCCCTCTTAGACGGCCACATCCTTCCTGCTAGGGAAGGGCTAGTCAGCAGGAACGGGGTGAGAAGTTCATTACCTTTTGGGAGTCCCCAGAGGTCTGCACAAGCTGGAAGCCAAGTGGCCTTTGCCTTCTGCCCCCTTAGATCACAGAACCCCAGATGAAGCCACCACCCTGTCCCTAGAGGGAGAAAAAGACCCCGGAGTTCAGTAACAGCAATCTGCAGTTGCTGTGTCTACACCTGCACTACTGGAATCACAACATTTAGGAAAAATCAACTCTCAACCCATTTTATAAATGAAGTCAAGTAACTTGTCCAGGGGCACACAGCAGTGCTGCCTGAGGAATACTAAGATGGGGTCTCTCCTGACATTTGAGTTCTATCCAGGTTTGAGGAAGGAATTCCTCAAGGTAGGAAAGGACTGATGGGATCTCTGTGGAACTGGCCACAACAGCTCCGCTAGCACAGTCGTCAGCAGAAATGATGGGACTGGAATAAAAAAGGGAGAGGAACCCTTTTTTGGGAACCCAAATCAACCTAGCTGAAGGCTGAATATGGATTGGAATCTTTGATTTTCCTTTATTGTATAGTAACTAAACTATACAATAAAGCTCTGTGGGCTCTGGAGGCAACCTGTTTGGGTTCCAATCCACTTGTTAGCTGTGTCCTCTTGTGCAAGTTACTTAACCTTTCTATGCTCTGCCTTCTGTCACTATTGATATAGATGATAGGGGAATATTGGCACGTTTAACATAATCCACGGGAGAGGTAAGATCATATAAACACTCTCACACTCACACGAATGCCCCATAAAATCATCATCATTCCCATTGCTGCTGTTATTGGCGTTTTGGGACCATGACAGGTTACTAGAATCCTGCTGTTCTGATTTGGGGGATTTTCCCCTGGGAACCCAGTGTCAGCGGAGCCTGTCCCCGCTTGTCAATGGGGGGGGGGGCACCCACTCACGGAGAAGGAGCTCAGCGCACACCCACCCTCCATGAGAAACCAATTTAGACACCATTAAGACTCGCCCCTTGGGCGTCTGCCCGGGACGCTACAGACCAGGTGGAAAGGTCAAGGACCCTCCGCGCTCCGAGCGCGCGGCCTCTCGGAGCACCGAGACCCAGCGCGCGGCCGGTACCGTGCGTCTGGAGCACGCGCACAGCGCCAGGCCCGGCACGCATGCGCGACATGCAGCGGACCCCCTCCCCAACCCTTCGCGGGAAGGCCGCCTGGTGTTGGTTGCGAAAGCCGGCCCTGGGAGCCCAGAGGCGCCCTCGAGGCGCAAGGGGAGGCTCCTGGGAGACTAGAGCGGCCGCGCCCCGGCCCCCACCCTTGAAAGGGCGTGGGGGCGGCTGAATCTGGGCGCTCTGTTCCCGACTCCAGGGGAGAAAGGACACAGACGGGACCGCCCAGCCGAAGGAGGCGGGGTATGGTGACAGACTCCCCACCACCACCCAGGACAAGTGGGTGGCCTATGTAAGGGTCAGGGCGTTGGAGCTCCATCCAAGGCAAGGGCATAATCAGAAGCCTCCTCCCCCTGCCTGGAGCGAGAACTCTCTTTGCCTGGGCTGTGGCCCCGACGGTTCAACCCACCCACCACAGTCCTAGGTGGAGAATCTGACCCCGATTCTGCCTGCACCGAAAGAGCCTCAGTATAGCGGGTGTAGCAAGTCAGTGCTCTACTCCCTCCCCCGGTAACCCTACCCATCCGTACGGCTGGGGGCACCCACCCTCCGACGGGGAAAACGCGGTGGGCAAGGCGATCAGACCAGAGCCTGCGCGCAACGAGTTCGCCCGGCTCCCTGGATGCCTAGAATCCGACCTCTACCAGGTCTGGCTCTCCGGCCTCGCTGGTCACTGCAGCGCACTCCCCTCCCCCTAGACCCCACACAAGCTCTCCTCATCCCCGGAAAGCTCCAGACGCCTCGGAAACTGCCCGGCTCTTCGAGCTCCCTCTCACTTCCCACCCCGCCCCCAAGCGGAAGGAATTGAAGTGACTTTTTGCCTAGACGCTGGAGACTTCGAGTTAGTTCCAGCCAGTGCCATTGCGTCTAGTTGTTGTTCTCCCAAGTCTAGCCTCCTCTCGTAGAGGTCAGAAAAATCGAGGTGCAGGAGCCTGCCGGGTCATTAGAAGAAGCGACGTGGCAGAGGCGAAGCTGGGGCCTTCCCCAACCTCAGGGTGCCAAGGCATCCACCGGCCCGCCCGCCCCCTGCAGGAGTGGGCAAAGCCGTTCGCGCGGTAGCTGGCAAGCGGCAGCTGTGTGGGAGTCGACGGAGAAAAGGCAAAAAAGGCAATACTGCACGAGTGGGTCGAGGCTTCTGGCCTCCGATGGGCCTGGGCGAAACCACGGCATCCTGCACCCACATCTGGACTCTCCCTGCACCCCAGGACGGGGTTTCCGCGGGACACACCCAGCCATCCTCCCGAGAGGGAGTGCGGCCAGGGGCCAGCCTGGTCCAGCTGACGTCGAGGCTGCGCGGTCAAAGCGCGGCAGCTCCGCGCACGCCCAGAAGAGGTGTTGCCGGTTCCGGGGCTGCGGGAAAGCGCGGGGCCAGCGGCGATTCGTGCCTGCGCAAGCGCCCCAGGTCCCCGGCAAGATCCGGTCGTCTCTCGTCGAGGGCAGCCGCGGGGTGCCTTAGCCCCTCGGAAGAGGGCTCAGACGGCCTGGACGCCCCCGCCTGAGAGCTTCGACGCCTCTTCTCTCGGAGTCCCCCGCCGCTCTCTAGGAAATCTAACTCAGGGAACAGGGTACCGTATTTACCCGCATAACTTCCTCCCTTGATGTTTTGCACTCCCAAAGTTGGGGCAAAAGTAATTATGCAAACATCTGGGGCTGTCCGGCGTCTCTACCCGTACCGCACCGTTCCTATTCACCCAGCAAGCCTAACTCCCTCATTTGCATAATAATGACTTATCTAGAATTACAGCAATCAGAGGCGAAATTAATTTTCTTTTCTTAGGCTCCTCCTTGAGATCCTGAAAATAGGCTTAGGGCAACAAGAGGGTATAGGGTTCTTGATCAGGACCAGGGAGAAATGAAGCCCACAGCAGTGAGATGTGATGTTCGTGCTGTTTCTGTGTTTTTCTACTTTTGCTTTAGACTTTAGCTACTTTTTGGTCAAACGGGAGAAGGGCGAAGCGGCTGTGAAAGTTCCCGAAGACACCCTGTCCATTACCCTATCTATGATGGGGAATTTCTAGTCCCCTGAGACCGGGCCAGCGGGAACCCGACGGGTGGATGGCAGTCATACCAGGTGGGGAAGGGTGGACCCCAAGTAGGTTGGGTGAGAATCAAGTAGGTGCCTAGATCAACTCTCCCCACCAAGGTCTGAGTCCTCCAGGGACTAGGTTCCTATCTTTGGACAGTTCTAGGCAGAGAACTTTCTTGCTCTGGGAAAGTCACCTCTCCCAAGGGAGCAAGAGAAGTCATTGGATTCAAAGCAGAATAAAAGGGTGTGTGGGTGGTATTGGGGGCATTCTGGGAAGAAACATCTTTTATCCATTAAATTTTTTCTTGATCTTTCTTAATATGAACAAGAGTAGGAGGGGAAATCCACAAATAAATATGGTAAATGAATTCATTCGGACCAGAGTTGTAATCTTGGGGCCACTTTTCACTGATTCTGGGACTGGAAGGGATTTTGCTGCAAAACTTGTCCCCTTCAAAACCATCATCTCCCCTCCTGCAGTAAGCAGTGGGAGGCAAAGGGACTAGAGATCCATTTTGCCTCTCTGCACCCCTCTGCGGACAAGAAGGAATTCCCTGTGACTACTAACAAGATGCAAATTTCATCTTTAATGAAGGAGGTAGGCTTGCAACCAAAATGCTGGACGGAATTCTTAATTCCCTTTTAAAATTGGGGGAGTAGAAGGAAGCTGAGGAATTGTCCTGGGATGGAATGAACTCCAGGGTGGGATGAGCTGGTGGACAAGAAATGGACAGAGAATCTCACTCACACCTGGAGGAGTAGCCCTTCTGGAAAGAATGGAAGAGGGTGCCTAGACTGTGGGGAGGAGGGAATGGGGTCTCTGAGTCACTGGCGACCTCCTTCCATCTCCCTCCTCTTTACTGTGTGTTTTGGAGCTAATTTGCAGCCTAACTTCTTTACCTACCCAGCTGGTGCAGCCAGATACAGAGGCATTATCTCTTTCCCTGTGGGGCGGGGGGGGGGGGATCACAGCTTCCCTGGGGGAGGAGGGGCCGTCCTTGGAGAAGGGGGCACCCTGAAACACCAAGCAAAGACTCCAGCCACCCTTAAGTCCCTAAGTCTTTTCCTGGCCAGAAAATTCATGAGGAGTTGTGATGCCTGGCCTCCCCCAATCACTATCTGGAATTTGAGCCTCAGCTTCTCCCTTTTGGAGTAGGCAAGACCAGGGAGAGAGTGGCCACTGGGGAACCTTGCCTGAGCATTGCCAATTCCCTTACACTAGAAACTTCTTAGGTAGGCAGGAGAGGACCTCCTCGTTCTCCAGTGGGCTGCTCTGGGGTCTCCTGGAAGTTGGCCCAGGAATGAGACTTCTCACCTCCACCCAAGCCAAGGTAAGGGTTCTTCCGAGCCAGAGCCAAGTGCACCCAGCCCTAGGAGAGCACTGAGCAGTCTTTAGGAAGAGAGCCCCCAGACAGCTGAAAGAGCTGCGCCTGGGGTTTCTGGGTGTTTGGCTTAGGGCTTTGGTCTCTGCTGCTCCCCAATGAGGGGCAGGGAGGGTTGGCAGCTTCCCTTCCAGGGTTTGGAGCATTTATGAGCCAGCTCCCCAGTCCGGTCTGGTGAAAACTTCATGCCTACTGTGCACACATTATGTCTGTGGCAGTCTTCAGCTGAAAGAGGCAAGACACAGAAGCAGGCGGCCAGCCGGGTCCGGGTCCGTTGTAAAGGAGCCTGGCCTTGGGAAGGAGTCCTGAGGAGTGCTCAGAAGCAGGTGGGGGCGTAGCTGAGGGGTGAGCAGAGATCATGGGCATGCTGGTCCCCAGGGTGAGGGGCAAGGAGTTTATGGGAGAGAAGGGGAGAAGCACACAAAGGTAGTTTGGGGGAGGGTGCCTTAGAGCCACAAGACAAAGCTGCGTTCTCTGCTGACATCCTTTGGTCCTCCAAACCTGCAAGCTAACCTGAAGACCCCGGCTGCCACTCTGAAGGCTGCCAGCCCCTCCCAAGTGTGAGAAAGGACCTCAGCAGAACCTGAGAAACCTCTTTAGTGTTCTGTACCGCAAGATCAAGTCCTTGTGTGGGAAAATCAATGTCCCACCTCCCAAGTGATCAGGTTGTTTCCCATCTTGTCACTGTCAACACTAGGCTCCAAAGTACTTCTTCATACACACCTGCAGTTCTTCCGGGATGGGGAGAGGGGTCCAGGCTCAGGGTCTTAGAGCAATGCAGTGCCCCTTTCCCGGTCTGTGGGGCAGGGAGTGTTGGCAGCTTCCCTTCCAGGGTTTGGAACCTTTATGAGGGGAAAGCACCTAAGGTTGTCCACACTGCAGCTCCAGGGAAGGCTCCAAGGAGCAGCATATGCAGGGCTTCAGGGACTTAGAGCAGTGCATGGCTGGGGCAGGGCACAGGGCACAGGGCTGGAGAAAAATATGTAGGGTGGGCAGGAGGCTGATGCTGACACTCACCCACCAGTCTACCAGGGGAGCCCGCCTGGGAGTGGGAATGCCCATTACTACACTGGCTTGAGTGGAAGCCCCAGCACCTGTCACCCAGCCTGGCACAAGAGGGCATGCTGGAGTGGCAGGCGTGGATGTAGCTACCATCTGCTGACTGAGGGCTGCTCCATCCAAAGTGCTGCGCTGGGTGCTTCCCAGACTCCACTTTTGTTCCTCCTCCAGCCTTTAAGAGAAGCTTATTAACCACATCAAATAGGAAGAAACAGGATCAGAGGGTTAAGTAACTTGCTGATGGCCATATTAAGCCACAGGACAGGGCTCTACCTAAATCTGTCCCATAGGAGCTGAGGAGCTCAAGGGGAGGTGTCAAGGTAGCTCTCTGCAGGTGCCTGCAGAACCAGGTCATGGGGTTTGGTGGTGGTCAGGGGCTCATGGTGTTACTGGGACTCTGATATCACCAGGAGCTCTGCAGCAGGGAGACCAACTACCTGATGTCCATGGCCATCCATTTCAAGCACTCGGACAGCCAGTCTGGCAGCCACTACAGTCCCCAAGCTAAGGTTCCTGGACCAAGAAGTCGTACTGATACAAAAGCCCATGCCTGACTGCGGCTGAGATGTACAGCATCCATCAGACCACACTGCCCTTGGCTTGCTGAAGTAATGTCACTTTCTTGCGACCTCAGCTTCTCCCGTGAAAACAAGCCTTTAAAGCAGGCAGTCTTAGAGCAACCTGTCTGATCTGCACATCTGACATATCAGGGTGTCATCAAGGCAGGTTTCTTGAGATTCCAGAACTTTTAGAAAAAACTTGTTGACCATTGGCTGCTGACCATTGATCACATGCCTAGGACAGCACACAGCTCTGCCCGGAAAGCATGACTCTCAGTGCGAGCAGCTGATTCCTGTGCTAGCCCCTGTCTTCAGTTTCTCCAAAGATTCCAAGCCCACAGATACCAAATGCCTACCTGGCGAGAGGAGGAGTCCAGGAAGAAGTCCTGTGTGTCCACACTACCTCTCTGGGGCCAACCACAGAGGTGGCTGATCCAAGGTATGATTCTACCTACAGCTCTGCAAGCTCACAGCATCGCTGCAGCTCGGACTAATTCCAGGTACATTCTATAGGTGGCATCATGCTACTGGAAATGGCCTCCTACGAGGGCGAGGCTCTCTCGGTGGCAATATCCAGACACCGGGGACCAGAGGCAAGGTTGACACCACTGCAGTCCAAATTGCACCAGAGAGGGACACGTAAGGAGCCACTGGGATGTGTGTTAGGGGATAGTTCACTGCATCTCCAGGGCCACTGGTCCCAGTCACAGGACTCTCCTAGTCCATCCACCACTGGGGCCTGGAGAGTTGGGGGGGGGGATCCCCTTGCCCAAGGATGGAAGGGGAAAAGCCATCTGCTATCTGCACTTATTGGGGCCACTGGCAGGCTACCTTGGGATCTACAACAGACACCTGCAAAGAAGCACTGCAATAGACTGGGAGGGAGAACTGGGCAGCAAGGCACAATCCCTGCACCTCCCAGCTAGGGGCCACTGTCACCACCCAGACCTTCCTTCTCCCCAGGGTGGCCCAAACACCACTTCAGGTACCACCGGTCAGAAGTGAGGAAGGAGAAAGCAAGTGGAGCTTCCTGTTGGAGACAGGGCATTGGAGTTACCTGCAAGACAGGTAACCATATAACCCAAGTTAAGCAGCACCTCCGGAGGCTCCATCCTGGTCAACTGCCTCTCCTGCAGAGACCCCTGTGGCCCCTCTCCTCATCCTCCACAGTCCCAATCCTGTCCAGGTGGAGAAGTCCCTGACCCGGGCACAATTCAGATCGCCCTGCCTGTCACCAGAGTGGGTTGTCAGGAAGCAGAGACATACAGCCAGGGGAAGAGAGGTGTGACAGCATACGCACCACCCTTCCAGTTGGCTCCAGACTGCCTGCTGCCTGCGCCTCCCGCCTCCCGGGACACGAACCTGTGGGTCTTGTGGTCACTGCTCCCACCCACCCTTCACCCTTTCCCTCTGGTAGTCACATAAAGTATCCCCTTGGCCCCCCACCCCCGCCTGGCCTGGGACCACCTCCAGGCCTAGTACCAAAGGGTCGGGGATTTGGGGCGCTGGGTATTAGATGACAACAGAATTAGCCAGGCCTCTGGAGACAACTGGAAGGACCTTGAACCCACAAATCAGAAACTAGGACTTCCCTTCCTCCTCAGGCATTTGGTTCCATTTCCTGAGCTTTTCCTGGGATCCTGGGCCTTTGCTCAAACCCAACACAGATTACCTCACATATATATATATATTAAACAAAAGCAATTAGATTTGATTCCTGGTTCATTTGCATATGCACCTCAGAAACGGTAGCGGGGGGGGGCAGGGGGCGGGGAGCGGGAGGGAAAGCGGAGGAGAGTGGCGGGGGTAGACTGGCTGGTGGCACTTCCCGAGCGGCACAGCTGGCCGGGCTGCCATTGAGCCCATCACATCTGGACGGGCGTAGTGGCCGCCAAGTCCTCCTCCGCGCCGGCTCCCAGAGCCCGCGCGCCAGTGCCACTCGGCTGCGCGTTCATCGATCGTCCGGGCCGCGGCCGGGAGCGGAGAACAAGGTATAGACTGTATTTAGGTTCGTGCCCTTATAAGGCGATGTGCACGAGCGCCCGCCGAGCGGCCGCACCATATAAGGACACGCGGCGGGCGCCGGGCTGAGCTGGTGTGCGCTCATTGGCCCGCGCGTCTCTCGGCAACCGGCTCTCACGAGTGGAAACCAGCCAGCCGCCCCCGCCCGCTCCCCGCCCCCTCCCTTTCTTTCTCCCTTGGTGTCCCCGCCTCTCGCTTTGGCGTCCCTTTCCTTGCATGCACCCCCTTTTTGCCCGCACCTTCTCCCCAATTTTTCTTCCTCTCCGCCTTCCCCTCGTTGTCATTCTCCTCCCGTGGCAGCTCGGCCTGTCCTCGCCCACTCTGCTCACACTCCTACCCCACGGACCCCCTCCTCAAACCCAGCCAGCCACACGATGGAGCGGGAAGGCCCGGATGCGGGAAGGGAGCTGGCGTGTCCATTTGTGCGCGCGCCTGTGCGCGGGCACGCGGTGTGTGTGTGTGTGTGTGTGTGTGTGTGTGTGTGTGTAGCTGCCGCAGTAGCCGCTGCAGCATCAGGTCCACGCACGCACGCACGCACGCACGGGTCTCTGGGAACAGTTTGAGCCCCCTCCCCCACACACTTACCTTCCCCCCCACACCCCTAGATAATCAGAGCAATTAACTGCGGAAGGAATGCTCTTGCGGGGCTAGGGATGTGCTAAACCTCAACAGCCCTAGGTACTACCGAATTAGCATCTCCCAGGGTGTCCCTTCGGGCTGGATTTCTGAATGCAATCATGATAATGATAAATCGATGTCTCCTTTAAAGGTTACTTTAAAAACCTGCCAATTGTTGAGGAAAAAACCCTGCGTGCGCGGGGGGGGGCGGGGAATGCTCTGGAAGAGCCATTCTCGGGTTTCCAGGCAGAATGCAGTGGAGCGATGTTTGCGGGCCTACCCGCGCGATGGGAACCGATGGGAACCGGAGAAAAGAGAAGGCGTCTCTAGGTCGCTATTCCTCCGCAGACGAGACTCTCAATCACCTGAAACTCAGGCAGAATCGACACCACAGATCCCGTGGTGCCTCGACCCCTCCCCCATGCGCACAGGCGTGTGCACGCTCGCGCACGCACGCACAGGTGTCCGGCAGACCCCTCCGTGGACCGTCTCCAGTTCCTATGCCTGTGTTCTAGCTACGCCTCTGTGGCCGGAGCCAACCCCTCAGGGACCCACTCCTGTCCAGAGGGGACCCAAGGGTGACAGCTAAGACAATGGGCGCTTTAGCGCCCTGGAGACTTGTCCTGTGACCAAGCTTGCCTCTAAGGCAGCGGTCCCTAGGAGTCGCCCAGCGATGCCCCCTACTGGGCAGCCTGTGCTTAGAACACTGCACAGGTGGGGGTCGTCCGGAAGGCCAGCTGCGGAGGGGGATGGGGACCGGGCTTGGTGACCTCTTCTTGGTCTCGGGTATCCTCCCCCGCCCACGTCTTTGCCCTCTTTCCCTCCAAATTTCAAATATCTCAACCTGGCCCCTTTTGTGGGGAGGGTGGCAGAGGCGGGCACTGCCAGGGTTCGCTGTGTGAAATTGAGGAGGGCACTGGCTGCTGGATGGAGTTAGCTTATACCGCCTCCTCCTCCTCAGAGTGTCTGCTGAAGGAAGCGCTGCGGCTGCTGCCTTCGGGGCCAACACTTATCCCTCCCTGACCTTGGATGAGATTTGCTGTCTAGGTGTATTTTGCCTAGCGGAAAGCAGTTTCCCTCCCGAGTAGGGAGTGTTTCCGGGCAATGGGTTCGCTGGAGTCTGTGTCCAGCGCCGGACCTCTGCCATGGAAGAGGTCTTCGAAATCTGGAATCCCGTTGATGCCCCGGTACAGTCTCTCAGAGTCCCCCGCACGTAGCCTTCTTCTGGCTACGCCCAAACCCCATTTAGCGAGGTCGTTTGTATTAAATCCCACGCCCAAGTTTCTGTGTGCTTAGGTACACAGACAGACTAGGTGTTGGTGGGTGTTGAGAGGTGGAACCCCAGATGTCCTCCCACTTCTTGCTACACTGGGACGTGTTTCCTTAAACGCACCTCTTCTCTTCTCAAAGCACTGCAACAGAAGCTGCTCCCGAATCTGGAAACCCCTTTCCCTGCCCAGTTGGCTCCTGGTACCTGGATCCTGTCCTCTTACTCCTAGAATTTAAATTTATCTCTCATTCTGGTGAAATCGCTAGAAGTGGTGAACGCGGTTGGCAGGAGGAATAATAAACTTGCATGTAGAAGGGTGTGGGGGGAACCCCAAATTTACAGACGCACCTCTCCCTGGTCGGGTTCCTTCGGATTGATGGGAAAGGGAGCTACGGATCAATGTGGATATGCCGAGGGGTCCCAACTCCGGAGCCCAACCCCACCCATGGGTCCTCTGTTCGCACTTTTCGTTTACTACTCAGCAACCTCAGCCCTATGGCTCCGGGGGCAATTTCCTTCCCCATCCTCCTGTGCCGCTGGCCATGCCCTGAGCCCGCGCCGGTTCGGGTCTCCCCTCCCTGAGCTCTCTGCTCCGGGTGGCGTCCGGAGAAGTGCTTGTTGGGGCTGTGGGCTGTAGAGCAGCGGGTGGCAGCGGGCACCTCATTGGCGCCGCAGCTCTTCCCTGGGCCTAGGCGGGGGTCGGGAGCCGCTCCCAGCGGAGTAGAGGGTGGGCGTTCGGCACCTGCTGAGCTGCAGCGGCGACTGCGGTTCATGGCGCCCGAGGATCCACCCGGATCTTCTCGGCGGAGTTCCGGGCTTGGATCGTTCTGTAGTCAGCACGCACGTAGCTTTTTGTTTATTTTTTATTTTTTGAGGGGAGTATGGGGCTGCCCACCCCCTCTCCAATGCCCGTGGGTTGCGGAGGGGCAATGATATCTAGATGTGTGGGGTTACTGCCGTCACCGAGGTCAACACCGCATTTGCATTTCCCCAGCCCGGCGCCCGAACCTCGCAAGGGCACCTCGCAAGCGGGATGGGGTGGGGGTCAGATCCAGTACTCCGTTCCCGCACTGTCCCCCGCCTCCCGCCCCCGGTCAAAGCGCACCCGCCCCGCGCGCCCTCCGCCCGCAGGTAGCCGCCCCTCCCCCTCCCGCTCGCCCCCGCTCCCGGTGCACTAGAGGGTCAGGGCGCGCGGAGAGTCCGGGGCGGGGGACGGGAGCCGGCTGCGGGGCTGCGGCGCGCCCCCCGCCCGTGGCAGCGTGGCGACTGGCGCCGCTTTGGCAGCCATTTTCTGCAGCTGCCGCGGCCCGGGCTCTGCGCAGCGAGGCGCAGGCGGCCGCCACTCGGCGGGGAGGGGCGGCGAGCGGCGGGCGCGGGGTCGCGGGGCGAAGGGGCGGCCACGGCCGGGGCGCGGGGCTGCGGGGTGCGGACACAGAACCCCGCCGCAGAGCGGGCAGAGCGCGCGGCTCCGCGTGGCGAGCGCCGCGATCCCACCCTTTCCCCGCCATCTTGTACCCCGGCTGGCGCCTTCCCAGAGCCAAGCGGCAGAGACAAAGCCGCCCCGGGCCGGCGGGGCGCCGCCAGCCCACCCCAGCAGGGCGACCCGAGGGCCAGGGGACCCGCAACTCGCCCCGCCCAGGGGGTCCGCGCGCCCCTGCCCCGGGGGCTCTCTGCGTGCGACAGTCACTGTAACCCAGCCCCCGAGGGCGGCGGTGGTCCCCGTCTGCACTACCTCGTCCGAATGCACTCTGCCCCAGCCCACCCTGGTTGCAGGGAGAGGGGGACCCGCCGGCGCCGCAGAGACGAAGTCTGCACACTATCCTAGTTCGGGATTCCTCCTCTCTTCTGATGCGGCAGGGGGTCCCGAGCCCCCACTACCTCCTTGTAATGTCAAACTCACGGCCCCGTTTTTCCACGGAGATATCATAAAGAAGATTTCGATGAGCGTGGGTAGCTCTCCAGACACACACCTTCACCCTCCACCCGCAGCCGCTGCAGACCTGAGAAATCTGGCACTCCATTTTCTGGGATGGCAGTGCGGTTGCTCAGCTCCTGCCCTCGACGCCCCTGCCCAGGGGCTCCAAAGTTAGGCCCTGTGGCGGGTGGGAGGATGAGACTTCCCTTCCTTAGCCTAGAAACACCCAAGAACCTGGCGCCTGCCAGCCTAAACGTCAGCTGCGAAGCTACTCTTTGGTAGGGAATTTGCTCCCGAGACTCCATTTTCCTGTCGCCAAGACCCCAGTGCCTGCTGGGGGGATATGAGCACCCAGGGTGCCCAATTTTGGGACTACCAAAATTGAGCACTGGGGGAGCACAGGTCACGGACTTTGGCGCCCTCCTCTCCACTCCATCCACTGCAAGAGTCCCCATCCCCCATCCACCTGGGTTCCCGGAGTGTCCCATTGCCAGGGACAGTGGTAGGTAAAGAAACAGGCTGGAATAGGAGACAGATGACTGGAGTAAGGTCACTCAGCCAGTTGGGGCAGACCTGGCTCTTTTCCACCCACCTCCACCCACCAAGATCAAAGCCCAGCACGCTTGGGTGCTTCATTCCTCCAAGTACTGTTTGCCAACATTCTGAGCTCTGGGCTAAGGCGGGCAAGGGCATCCCGGGTTGGGGGTGGGGAGCGGCCAGTCTGCTGGTCCACAACTGAAATTGAGTTTCTCCAGCGCCACACCTGCTGTTCCCCAACCCCTTCGGGTGGCCTGCCAGGGTCGGAAACAAAACACCAAAGGATGCCCTCTCCACTGCTGGTGGGTAGTCCTCCCCACCAAAGCCTGCCAGCCCGCGTGGATTCCAAGCCCCGGCTCAGGAAACCAGTCTGACCACTTCGCCCATTTCCCAAGCCTCAGCGGTGGCTGGTGGCTGGCTCCCAGGGTTGGGTGAGCCGGGCTCGGCTGCCGCCTGGGCTGCCTTGCGCTGAAAGGATTTGCCCAGAAGGTTGGCATCTAAGCGACACTCTCGCCCGCTCTCTGGGGGCCTTGGGCCACTCCCTGTCCGGTATTCGGGAAAACCTAAGCAAGCCCCACCTGATCGTCTCTCACCCGATGACCACCACAGAGCACTCTCCCAGAGGTGCCTGCTGCCCTGGGGGCGCTTACACTTGGGCTGGCGCACTGAGCTGAACCCACAATGGAAGAGCAAACCATTATAAGGCGGCACAGAATGAGGCTGGATGAAGACAGATCCGGCAGCCTGAGCGGTGGGAACAGCCCGCTATCATGCTGGGGACATAGCTGTCCAGCCCCGATTGGAGGGTTGGCATGTGGCTCCCCCGCCCACTCGTGCAGGAGTTTCAAAGGCTCCGCAGGCAATTCTCCAGGTTGCTGAAAGGAAGTGACTATGAACCCGTGATTCGGCTCTAGTCCCCATCTGTGGGAACCCCCTAGTGGGTAGGGAGGATTTCCTAATGTCCCACAGCTATATGGGGACTGTGAACACCAGGCCCTGGGTTAAGACCAGTTTATGTGTACTGGCTGAGCTGCTTTCTCCAGGTGCGAAGTGGTGGCATTGTGAGGAGGAAAAATAGGCAGACACCAGCAGTCACGGGGACAACGGGAGGGAGGGCAGGCAAGCACCAACTGGAGGGGTGCTGCTCTGCAGGGTCTGGCAGGTGTCCCTGCGTCTTGGGGGTGCCTGGCTGTACCGGTGGAGCTAGTCTCCTAGAGTCAGTGCAACCTAGTAGCACCTCGATCCCCCTCCCCTTTCCCACCCACCATCTCCTTTTCTTGGTGGGGGAGGGTAAAGAGGAGAGCTGTGGGCACTCACACTAGCAAGCAGCACTGGTGTTGTGCCTTGGTCCTCATAGCCAGCCCAGTCCTCCGGGTTACTGGCTTTCATCCCTGCTGCATTATGGTTCCGGGTTCCCTTACCCTAGGGAAGTGGGTGGAGAGAACTGGTTGGGTCCATCTGGCTCCCCAGGATTGGCATAGCGCTTGCTTCTTCTTTCTAGGCCAGGAAGAAGGGCTTTAGAGTGGGACAATCAAGGACATGCCACTGCTCTTTCACCCCTGCTGGGCAGAGGCTGGTCTCCCTTCCCAGAGAGCCCAGGGTGAAAGTACAGGGCTGGGGGTCACTCTGCCAAGGCTGCGACCCCCACAGTCTCCGGTGGGAGCTTGGAGCCCTGCTTCCAGGGATGCCTCTGAAGGGAAGTTGGGTTCCAGGCAGTCAACAATGGAGAGCCCCCTCGGCTGGGAGAGCCTACTGGACCCTGTGGACTCACAGAAGCATTAGGTTGGGAAATCCTGGGGAGAATTGCACAGGTGGGAGGTTGACCTGAGGCCTCCATTGGCCAGATTCCAGATCTCCAGGGAGCAAACCATGTGGAATCATGGTACCGCCTGGGTCTGAAGGCTGCTCCCAGGTCTCTGTTCCTCCCGGCTGGCCTTTGCGTGGACCTTGTCTGCATAACTTGAAATAACACCTGGATGGCACTGAGCAGGTGCTGCCCTAGCACAGTTGGTGGGGGGCTCCCTCCAGCAGTGTTTCCTTGTGCTGTGCCCGAGGGGTTATGGAAGACCTTCCTTATATGCTCTAAATCTTCCTCTGTTCCTGGCTGTGTTCTAGGCCCTGCTCTGAGGGTGTGAAGAAGGTTCCAGGCCCTCCGGTGCAGCATAGAGGCAGCTGCAACAGGTAAACGTATGGCTCTAATGATGGACCTCTGCCCCCCCCCCCGCCCACTTCCTCCACTCCCTCTGCCCACCCACCTCCCTTCCTATTCTTCCAACAGACTTCCAGGCACCTTCTCTATGTTGGCCAATTCCAGTGCTCAGAACTAGTTAGGGTGTTTTTATAGTAAAACAGTCTTGACTTCTGCCCTCTTGGAGCTTACAGCTGGCACAAGAGGAGATGCTGCAAGAAGCCACACACATGTAACTTGCAACCTGAGAAGTGCCAGGAGGTGCTTGGAACAGCAGTTTCCCTGGGGCTGGGGGTGGTGGAAAGGCCAGATGGAGGTTGCCTGACCATCTCAGCCTTCTGTCTCAGGATTTGCTCCAGCCACCAGGATGTGACCAAAACTGGAGCACTGATTGAATAACTGTGGAAATAGAACTACCACGAAGTGAAGACAAGGACAACCCTCTCCTCAGTTGGGGATTTGGGGAGAGAAGAGGCTGCAAAGAAACTCAGGGGTAGGCTGGGGTGCAGCTTATTAGTAGAGCACATGTTTAGCATGCAAGAGGCCCTGCATTCAACTCCCAGTACCCCCAAAATCTTCAGGGTTGAAGAGTGGGAGTGCTGGTTCTGCTCAGCAGGCGTGGTGAGCAGCAGCCTCTCAGAGGCTACCCTGGAGCCAGGATCCCTTGCGGAGGCCTCTAGAGGGCTGAGTTAGTTCTGGAACAAACCAAAGAGCCTGGGTCTCCTCAACCATTCACGCTGAATGTGGACCCCAAGAGGAGTCTTGGGGACCAGTCCTGTGCCCTGTGTGCTATGTGGAACTCCAGGCTCTGTGCATTTCCCCGTAAAATGAGATGTCCCAGAGCTTCACCAAGGCCCAATCTAGGGCCAACCCTTGTAGGGACTCTATGGTCCTAGAAGGCCATCTCTTGATGGAGTTCATCTTGGTCCACAGCAGATGCCTCCGATGGGTGGATTGCTGTGGCTGTGCCACCCCGTGTGTCAGGGCAGCATCCTGGTCAGCACACTTCCATCCAGACTCACGATAGCAGCAGCACCTCACTACGGGCAGGAGCCCAGCTTCCTGGAGCTGAGCCCTAGCTCTACCATTCACTGGCTATGTGAGCCCAGGCCAGCTACATGAGCTCTCAGGGTATCCATGTCCTCATGGGAGTAACGATGCACACAACTTCAAGTTATTACAAGGACCAGGACAGAGGACGCCTGCGAGGACTCTTGCACCATGCCTGCCTGGCTCAGTGAGCAGAGCAGTCTGCAACTGTGCAGGACTGCCAGGAAAGGCATGGGAACATCAGGCATGGGTGTGGATCCAGGGGCTGGCGCTGGTGACGAGAGTTGTCAGAGACTGAATATAATAACCCCACGTGCGATGACAAAAGCAATTTTTATTTCATAAATGAATGGAGAGCAAAGAATAAAGACCAAGCTCGACAACTGGACACACGGAGAGAGAGCGAGCAGGTGGGAAATAACATCCACCAAGGCCCATCGGACGGCCCCTGACCAGGCCTGGAGCCCCTCCAGTTCAGCCACGCGTGGTCAACATCCCCTGGTTTTCCACTCTGTCCCCAGGCAGCCACTGTGATTTAGACCTTGTCATCAGAATTCATTCATTCAATCAATATTTATCCAGGCCTCCCAGACACTGTGCCTGGTGGTGCTGGGAAATGAGCCCTTGCCTGTGAGAGGCATTTGGTTCGTAAGTCTCTGAAGGAGACAGGTCCTCCGAGTGGGGGAGGCAAGACAAGGATCCCTGCAGGGCCTTTCCAGCACTTAGCCTTGGTCTGGACTCCTGGACACATTTCTTTCTTTTTATTTGTTCGATGTGGTCTCACGCTTTGGAGGGAATCGTTACAAATTCATGCATACACGGGTATTGACAAAGTACCTGGACACATTTCCACTTGCTTGGCAGAGGCTCTTCACCCTAATAAGATCAAAGGGGGATTCAGAACCCCCCAACTGAGGCTCTTTCTCACCTGAGTTACTTTCCGGGCGCGGGCGCTTGTTTGACTGCAGGGACTGTTGAGGGGTGTTGGCGTCCCTCCTTTGCTCTGTGGTGAAGGTGAGGCCGCCCGTCCGCTGTGGACTTGCGGAGGCTGGGGAAGAGCAAAGCATTCACTTGCAACCAAGGAGCAGGCCGCCAAGCTGCCTGAGCCTGCAGGTGCGGGGGGCACCCCGGAAAGCGGTGTTAGAGGTCCTGTTCGTCTATGGGATACTAGGCCACAGGTCACTCTCCTTTGTCAGCAGTCCATCCCACACAATTCCCTACCTGCAGCACAAGGCATGGGCTGCGCAAAGGAGCCCCTTGGCTGCCGGGACCACGCCAAGCTGGCGGCACCCTTCCATCTCTCCACTGGGGCAGCAGGCAGGAGACTTGACCCCTCTTGCTGCTTCCTGCATCGATAATGGCTCTTCCTTGCTGACCACCAAGATTCGACTGGTGACAATGGCCAGCATGTGTTCCCTGTGATACGTGTATGGATTTAGATCTTCTGACCATGTCACAAGAGAGGGCAGACAGCGGTCAAGGGCAATGTGCGGACTTCAGTGAATGTGGTCTTTCCCCATATCTTCTGGGTGACTTCTTGGCTAGAGCTTCAATACTCTTCTTCCCTTGGGCCCCAAGGGCATTGGGGAAGGGACCCCAGTTCCACGTAGGGTGCCCCTCTGGCAAGTTTGGCATGATGCAGTCCGCCTAATGCCAGCTTCCCAGGGAGACCAAGGGCAGGCCCAGACAAGGGCTGGGAGGGCTGTCCAGCGAGTCCAAAGAGCTGTGTGTACCCAAGGACAAACCAAACTGTCGGCTACCAAACCCAAACTACTGGAGGGTACCAGTGTTCCTCCCCTGCTCCCTCAGGCACCCTCAACTACCTTGGCAGCCTTCAGCCACCGCTGTCTGTTCATCTTGCCTCTCTGCCATTAAAAGAGGCAGACTACTTTACTAGCATGGTCCTCCATCAGAATGGGGACCCAGAGGTCGGTCTGAGGAGGGCGAGCTGCAGGCCCAGGGCTGCTTCCTCTTCACCAAGTGCACGAACAAGCATCTCTGGGCCCCCCTCATCCTCATCACAACAGAATCATTCCCTCTCTAATCTGTCCTTCTCAAATGAAATAAAAATGACCACCGGCCGGCCAACTGAATGGCTGAATTGCTAAGCTGGGAGAGCTGGCTGCAACTGCCCTGGGAAGGCCATCACAGCACTAGCTGCACCTCACTGCCTGCCTCTCCCAGGCTCACGCTGCCTGAAGGGCAGGGTTCCTCAGCACCCCCCCAGATGGTTGTGCACTGGGGATCATTGCCTCCATCTTACCTGTGAGAGGATCCAGGACTTCCTCCCCTTCCCCTCTCCTCTTCCCCTTCCTTTCCCTTCCTTCCTCTTCCTCTTCCTTTCCCTTTCTTCCTCTTTCCCTTCCTTCTTTTCCCCCCTCGACTAATATCTCTGGAGCACCTACCAAGTTCTGGCTGCTCTCGTGCTGTTTGCTTTCCGCTGGGGAGCAGGCAAGTCAACAAAATCATTTCAGATGCCTTCTCTAAAGCAGAACAGCAGGGTAATAAGACAGAGTCTATTTTGGACCAGCGGTCAGGGACGGCTTCTCGCAAGAGGTAGTGTTGAGATCGCAAGAATGAGCCAGGTGTGGTGGCTCACGCACACCTGCTATCCCAGCAACTCTGGAGGCTAAGGCAGGAGGATCGCAAGTTCAAAGTCAGCCTCAGCAACTTAGCGAGGAACTAAGCAACTTAGTGAGACCCTGTCTAAAAAAATAAATAAATAAAATAAAAAGGCCTGGGCAGGGGGCTGGAGTGGTGGTTCAGTGGTTGTGGCACTTGCCTGGCATGTGTGAGTACGTGAGTTCAAACCCTAGCACCATGTACACAACAAAGTCTCAGAGCACTGAAGGCCACATGAGAAACTAAACAAAATTGATTCTCTCTCTCTATCTCTCACTGTCCCTCTCTCTAAAAAAGGGGGGGGGGGCTGGGCATGTAACTCAGTGGTGGGGAGCTCCTGGGTTTAATCCACAGAACTGCAAAAAGAAAAGGTGGGGGCTAAATGAGGTGACCTCTGGAGCTACAGCCACCAGTCCCAGGGCACAGAGCCAGTGAGGACAGAACAGCTGGCACATGCAGCCAGGTTTGCCCAGTTCACCAGTCCTTGGGTTTCCTGCCACATCCTCCCTTAGCCAAGACTAAGACTAGGCTCTCACTGTGGTAGTGGAGAGGCCAGGCTGACAAGAGGCACCTGAGGCCCCTGTGCCCCACCCTCCCAGGCCCCCACTAAGTTGTCAGGTCCTGAAGTAGGAGTGTTCCAGTAGGTGGCAAGGAGCCTGCCTATGCACAGCGGCCCAAGCTTTGGGTTCCAGGCTCCGGGCTCAGCAGGCTCTTGAGGTCCTTCCCCAGATCAATGCAGGAGGCTCCAGGGCTAGCGCCTGTCCCCAGCACCACAGGGCAGCCCCAAGGGCCTCTTTTAAAATCCCAGTCCAGCACTTTTGCCAACTCACAGAGAACACATGAGCTTGGCAAGGGAACTTGCGTACATCCACTGGCCCCGTGTGCGTTGTCGTTCCATGTGCCTTTTTCCATGTGGTTTTCCTGAACTATTTGGGAGCAAGTTGGATACCTTGCTCCCTTTCACATGTAAATAATTGATAGTGTAGTGCAGGGACAAGCACATTCTTACACTCAGTCCCGTTCTCCGGACCAGGACTTCACATACGTCGGTGCTGTTTTCTCACCCACAGTCCTTATTAAACCATTGCCAGCTTCCTCGATACTGCACTTCGTAATGAGGCTTTCCCCTGCTGTCCCAAGAGTCAACCCAGGATGCAAATGGCTTTAAGCACCCAGTCTCTAGGCTTCCGGACACAGGGCCAAAACCTTAGTCTCTCTGTGTTCCTTGGCATTTGCAAAGTACATATCTGACATTTCTTCATGGTCAATTCAGGCTCTGCATTTTTTTGGTAGGAGGGGTTCTACCACTGAGCTGCACCCGCAGCCCTGATCCTCCTGCCTCGGCCTTCTGTGGTGCCGGGATTACAGGTGCGCACCACCAGGCCCTGATTCGGGCTCTGCATTTTTGGCAGGAACCTTGTTGCTGGGGCATTATACTCTTCTCAGGGCACCATATCAGGAGCCCGGGGTGTCAGCGGGTCCCTCCAATGGCAACTCTGATCCCTTCCAACTGGTCTTAAGTTCCCATCCCTCGCAGCCTTGGTCTAGCCCTCCATCTCCTGCCTCATCTGTTTTGTTCTCTCGCCTGCTCCCAGCTCTGTCCATTCCTCATCCCCATCCCTCTGCCTCCTGCCTTTGTTTCTGTGTCTCTCAGGAATCTCTTGGCTTGTCTTTCCCTATGCTACTGCCTCCTCCCTTCATGTTTATCTCATCTCCTCCTTTTTTCCGCTCTCTCCAAATTACTGAATTGCCCACAAGTGCCAGAGCCATTAGAGCAACCTGCAGGTCACCCACAGCTAGTTGTCCTGCCAGATGCACCTGGTGCGCTTCTTTCCTGGGAGGTGCCAAAGGGATATCAGGAGAGTGCCTCTGAGGAAATGACTTTGGGGCTATCACCTCTGAGGTGGGGTCCCACCAGGCCCAGGGGAAGGGGCTGGCTTTAGGGGAATGGCATTGTACAGGAAAGCTCCTGTCCCCACTCTCCAGCCACCTTCCACCCACTCATGCGCCCTCTCCCTTGGGAGCAAGCACAGACCCCAAACGTCACTCTAGACCCATGATCGAGGTCCCCTGGGGTTTGGCCAGGGCAGAGTCAACTCCGAGCCTTGAGGTCAGCCGGTTTCTCACCGTGGAGCCAGAGAGCTGGTCCACAAGAGTGGATGTCTTGCTGGTCACGGGGCTGGAGAAAACCCAGGCCCTCACGTCTGATCTCAGGAGTAGGCACCAAACCACAGTCCAGAGAACATCAGCCAGCTCACGGCCCTCCACCAGCCTCGCGCAGCCACTCCTCCTGGCCCAGGAATCAGACTCAGAACACGTGGTCATCACTCCATCCATGCAGCCCATTTTGTAGCAGGTGCTCCAGGCTGGGACCCAGATGTCCACTCATGCACGGAGTACTATCTACGTGGAGTCAGTGATTCTTCCGGATGTGGCTCTGGTCTTTGCAGGGCTCAGTTTTCCTATCTGTAGAGTGAAGGACTGGGAATAAAAGCTCCACGAGCCCAGAATGCTACCACGATTGGAGCACCCTTTCCTCCTGGAAGCACAGGTAGCTCCCTCCGCTCCCCGTGGAACTGCTCCAGCTCTCGACCAGGCAGTGATTACTCTCTGTGTCTGTGTGCTTCTCTCCCGGGGACTTTCCGCCCTTCCGGTTCCTCTGTAGACATTTATTTTCATCTATAGAACAAGGCATCACTGTGGACCGTGAAGCCAAAGACAAAGAAAAGAAGCACTCCTGGCCATCCGGCTGGTCCTTCCTGCCGGGCCTGGGCAACACGATTTGCCGGGTGGGGGTTAGGGAGCAGCCAGGAGGCAGGTGCCAACCTCTGCTGTGCCTTTTGAGTGACACAAGCCCAGAGGACATCAGAATCATGAAGGCAGGGAGAGCTCCCCTGGCCCTCTGGTTTCACAGATGAGCAACCGAAAGCCCAGGCAGGGGAGGTAATGGCCGGGGCAGGGGTAGAGCAGGGACGATTCCCAAGGCTCCAGGCTTCCACTTGGCTGCTCCCGCATCTGTTTCCCTTGGACTCCCGGCTCGCAGGCTCGATAACTCCCATCCCTGACCTGTTGGCAGGCAGGAGGAATAACTCATGTGAGTCAAAAGCAATTTGCAAACATAAATAATTTTCAATGCCAGGAGAGGAGACGGGGGAAGACGCTTGAAAGGCTGAGAGGAGCAGGGCCATCCGGAGTCTCCTTGCCTTGCTCTGCTGGCTCCTTCCTCTCCCCTCCCAAGCCAGAAGGGTTTTGGGGGGCACTATAAACAAGCAGGAAGTGGCCATCAGGACTCTCTCTTTTGCTGTCCATACGAGGGACTGCTTGCTGATGACTTCTCTCCCCACCCCCAACTTTCTTATGGATTTGTAACCCCACCTCCTCTGGGGCTCCTGGAGAAGTCTTCTGCCTCCTTTGGAATAGCCCAGGCCTCCTCCCCACAGCCTGCACCTCAGCTCCCGACAGTCCACCTCGCAGCAGTGGACAGCATGCCACTCCGTGACCTTCATTCAATCACAGTGTTATGTTGCACGGTTGTCCTGCTCTTCTGGGGTTGGATGTGGTGACCTCCCAAGACCATGCTCAGACTGTGTGATAGGCACCTGTCCATGTCCCCCAGGACAGGATGGCGAGCACGCCCTCACAGCCAGTGCAGCCACTTTGAAGGGTTTCTGAGGATGGTGCATGCAGTGCAGGACATTAAGCTCACCTTTCCAAAGCCTCCCTCAACGGGCTGTCTGAAGCCCAGGGAAACAATGAGAAACCAGATACCGTGGAATTAGTGAAGAATTTCTCAGATGAAACAGGAAAGGGAGGAAATCCAGGGAGGTTTACGGGACACCTGGTGCAGGTTGAAAGGATCAGAGGGCAGATATTGGCAATATTAAACTCCAGGTCCTTCCCTCAAGGAGCCAGCAAGAGGTGCTTCTACCAGTACAGCCCTAAATGCACACACACAGGCACACGCTCATGCATTGGGAGCGTGCTTTCTGTTGCCAGCCCTCTGCTCTGCCTAGATTTGAAAACTTGCAGACAAGAGAATCACAGCCAACACCAAGTGGGCTCTGTGTCTGGCTACCCACACAGCTCATATGAAGACCAAACCCGAGGATAAAATGTGTGTATGTGTGTGTGTTGGGGCCACTTGCTGGCACCTATACATCGTAAGCCACATGTGGAAACGGTGCTCATGGGCTGTCGTGGTGCCCTTGTGTCAGGAAACACAACACATTCCACCTGGCTAAACACAGAAACTTCTAGTTCCTGCAACTGACACCAGGATTATCCTTAGTGTCTGTTTCCCTCAATTCAATTACTGTAGAATTACCTGAAGTCTCCTGAACTTCTCACAAAGGATCAGGTGAGGAGCAAGGGGGTGGCAGGACCCCAGGGTGGCTAAGCCTTGTGTGTCTGCTCTGTGCCCTTGGCAGGGAGAAAGAGAACAGCCCCACAGCTGAGAGAGGTGCATGGTCTGAACGCTGGGGCTCTTGTGGCAGTGCTGGGCCCTTGGCTCATGGGTGACGTCAGTGGCCTGCGTACAGTGCAGGTGCCAGAAAGCCCTGCATGTGCACATGTGCACCCACGTACTCAATGTGCACATAAGATCTCTCCTGAAGAACTGTGCGCTGGGGGAGGGCCACGTTTCCACAGACGTGCCTTGGCCTCCCAGGAGCGGGGGAAGAACTGAAGCCCCCACATGAATGCTGTAGCGTGCAGCTCAGTAGTGGGTGCAGGCCCTGCAAAGGCTTTAAGGATCTAGAGCCACCTCAGGAAGGCGATGGCCTCTGAAGGACCCACCAAACCCTGGAAACTGGGAGCATGGCCCCTGGAGACAGACAGGCGCTGTGAACTCTCTGGGTTAACCTGGAGGGTTAGCCACACCTTCACATCACCACCTGTAACACAGGGACAGTGAGAGCAGCCACTTCAGGGAGCTGAAAGAATTAAAAGAGATAATTCCCCTAAAGTGCCTGGCATACAAAAAGCACCCAATCAATGTTAACTATCATTAACTGTGAAGGGAAGAGGCAAGGAGAAGAGAGTGGGGGAGGGGAGGGTTTGAACCAGAGGCCTCAGGAAGCAGGCACTTGTATCCAAGAATAACAGCCTTCAATACCATTTCCTCCTCAGAGACTTCACCTTCTCAGATGAGCAGCAGACATAACACAGGATCTGGCTTTGTCCCAGGGCAGGCTTGCTCTCCTGTGCCTTGTCCCCTCTCCTGTCCAATGGTGTGCTCAGCCACCCAAGGTCAAGTTGGAGAGGCTGAGGCTGAGATCCCAGGGACAAGCAGAGCAGAGAGGGGTGGCGGCCAGGACACCAGGAGGTAAACATCACTGGGCATCTGTTCCTTGGTCAAGCTAAGGCTGGTGGCCAGAAGTCCTTGGAAGACATTTGCATCTGACTTGTGATGTTTAATGTTCCCTGGTGAAAAAGGAACCTGTGTGTTTATGTAGAGAGTTTTCCAGAAGTGCTCCAGGCTGTCTCCTGACCTGGTTCATCTCCACTCGCCTTTCAAGAGGACCAGAAAAGGCATAAGAAAGGTAAAGTTTTCTGGAAAGGGGTGTGGGGAAGGCAACCAGATGTCTTCCTTGTATGTTCTAGAAGTCTGCTGTTTGGTGTGGCTGGAAGTAAGAGGAGGGCCAAAAGACAGAGTCCCATTCTGGTCCCCCCACTTCTTTGTTTCAATGTGTCACTTGCCCAGAGAACTCCAGTCCCATCCCAAACCCAAATCACATGGGAAGCTCCCTGTCACCCAGAGACTGGTCATGCCTCTTGCTTCATGCTAAAGGTCATTATCATAGCCACGCTTACAGGCCTCCTGAACAGGGACTGATCATTCAGGACTACAACAGTTTCAAGACATGATCTAGGATGTTCAGCTGTTTTGAAGTTCACCTACACACTGGGTCCTTTCTCTTTTTTAGTAGAGGTGTGTCTCAAATATGTTGTGGAACATACATATACTACACATGAGGCTGCACTACAGTCCAGCTCAGGCTCGGCGGAGGAAGATCCTTTGGAGAAAAAACCGAGGGTGTGCAGGGTGAAGACATCTATTTGTTGCCTTCCTTCTCTTACCTGAACCTGGGCTGGAAGACAGGGTTTATGATCCTTTACTTGTGAAGTGCTGGGCATGGACCACCTGTACCTGGGACAGCTGGGGTTTCTGTTCCCTCCCATCTCAAAGCCCCTTGGAGGAGAAGCTCTCCTGTCCCAGGGCTAGCAAGATGCTCATGTGGACCTGAGTGTCTGAGGAGCTCTGTGTAAGGCAGGGTGCTGACCCTGTTGAGGGAGCTGTACTTGAACAGCAGGCTGGGCACCCATCTCAGCAGCTGCTCCAACCTCAAGCTCCAGGGGTGCTGAGGACCACCCCCAAAGACCCTGCTACCAGGTTTTCAAGGTCTCAGGCCACTTGAAGGCCATATTTAAAAAAAAAAAACAAAACGGTAGTGAAGTGCTCTTTCCCTGCTCTTGGAAAGTGCTATCCTCCACTTCCCCTCCCCTGAACAGTCCCCAGCCCAGCAGTCCCGAGCAGAGGCCACCTCCAGGGCCAGGCTCACTCCCCAGGGCAAGCTGCAGACCTGAACAGGGGCTGCCTGGCATTCCAGAGGTTTCAGTCCTCCCCAACTGAAGAACAGGGAGTTGAGGTCCCTGCCTGGCATGAGCCTTTGTGTACCAGCCAGTGAAGGACAGGCCCAATTCTAGTGTGGAGCGGGCAGCTTGCCAGGGACCGGATCAGCCTCCGGCTAGCAGGGTGGCAAAGGGCGTTCATTACACGGAGGGGGAGGGGTGTTTAACTCACTCTGAAGGGGGCTGGGGTGACAGGGGTAGCGGGAGGGACAATTCACAAAAGCCAGTGCTAGAAACTCTCTAGGCTTTTTTTAAATCTTCCCTTCCCTCTTCCCCCTCCCCCAGGGCTCCCCTCCCCCACCTCTACTCGCTGGTGGCCTGCAGCCAACACTGGCCACTCTGTGCGCATCCAGGCTCCCGCCCTCTCGGCCTTCCTCTCCATCTCTTCCCCTGCCTTCCCCACTTTGCCCCTCTAGCCACCTCGCCCCCACCCCGCATTCTGAACGTCGTTCTTTTCCGCCCCGGTTCTCTGCACCGGCTCGGTCCCAGGCGGGCCTGCGGAGCTCTCGGAGGCCGGGAGCAGCCCCTCGCCCACCAATCCCGTCCCCCGGCCTGGCTGGGCACCCCGACCAGGAGCAAGATCGCTGTGTCTGCAGAAAGTCGTCTAAGCCGCCGCATTTCCCGGGTCGCGGCTTCCCGGCCAGCTGAGCCGCACCCTTCACCCCCTCGGGGACCTTAACCCCTTCCTCCCCCGCAACGTCCAGCGCCTTGACCTTGCCACCCCAAGGAGGATGGGCGACGAGTGCCAACTCGCCCCGCTAAGGAGGCAGGGGTGGAAGGCCCGGCTCCCCCGGCCGCCGCCCCCTCCCCATGCATCCAGCAGGGATCCCCCACCCCCTCCGCGGCCGGGCGCGCTCTCGCCCCTCTCCAGTTAGGGCCTCTGGCCTGGTGGTTTCCGGGGAGAGAGCCTGGCAGAGTCTCAGCGGCTTCCTTGGCGGGGCGGGGCAGACGATGCCAGAGAAAGACCAGGGAGAAGGTAGGGGTCCCCTCCCCGCAGAATCTGCCCTACCGGTGGGGAGTACTGAGGAGCAACGCGCTGCCCCGCCAGGGCCTGCTCCAGGGTGTGTGGGCGCCCCAGAGGTTTCTGCGGGACAAAGGTCAGCAGCTGCCAACAGGCGTGGCCCGGGGGCTGGCCCCACCCACGCCTCCGCGCCACTAATCCTTGCCCCCCTCCCATATCGGTGACCCAGACCCCAGGATTTGCCAGTTCCGTGGACAACTCCAGCCAGAAATTCCTGGGAACAGGGGTGGCTCTGGCACACCGCAGGCGAGAATTCCCCCTTGCAGTTGAGCGCCCGCTGGCTCCCCAGGAGTGGGGTCACACTCCTGGGCCAGCGCCACTGTGGCGAAACCTGTGCACTCGGCTGGTGCACAGGTTTAGCGCAGGACCAGGCAGGTTTCCTCCCGAGACTAAGGCGGAAGTGGGTGGGAGAGGGGCCCAGCCACCTCCCCAACTTCCGACATCCCCTGTGTGCTCACCTCAAAACAGCCAAGTGCACCTTCAACATCTCCATTTAATATTTACATTCAAGCAGGTAATAATTGGAAGCTTATAGTTTAGACATTTCTAGTAGCAGCAGGTTCTAGAGAGCTCGTTTAGCCTTTTAACAAACTTTTTTTTTTTTGCACATAGAAACAACACATCCATGTGTACAGTATCAAAAAATATATACCAAGGTTCCTGGTATTGCAGTTCCTGGAGGGGAGGAAATGAAATCAACAGAAATACTGAATGAAGAGGAAGAAAGGTCAACAGAAAATAGTTTGTCTGATATAGAATATAACATGATCTAGGGGAAACTCCATAAATCTAGGTTTTTATATTTCAATATATAAATACCTACAAATAAATATATATATATATATCAGCCCGAATGGGGGTGGTCGGGCCTTTTGAGCTCAAACAATACATTTCAATAATAACACCACGTACAAACGGGAGTAGAGTCAGCACTTGACGAGTTAGCACGGTTAAAATATAATACTATAACTCAGACCCCGCTGCGCGGCTGCCTGGTCAGTTCCGAAGGTCCACGGCAAGGGCGTGGCTCTTGTCTCCCGGAGGGCAGGGACAAGTGGCGGAGAGACCGCAGGCACCGCGTGGAAGGAGACAAGCCTCCGTAGAGATCCCACAGCCTCGAAGATGGACGTGGCCACCATAGCTTGGGCGTCCTCGCCCTGGAGCCACCCGCACCTCCGGCAGGGCAGCCGAGGGCAGAGCCCTCCTGAGGCCCCAAGGGCTAAGCCCGGGCGCGGAGAAGCGTCCCTTTCTGATGCCCTGCAGCTACACGGTCACGTATTCTTTGAACGTGACGGTTAGGCAGTTCGCGGTGACGTCGGTGATTATTATATTCCCAAAGAAGGGCTTGAACTCGCTCAGCGGCTCCGCAGGCTCGTCCTGGGCCTCGGCGGGAGGCTTCTCGGCCGTTGCCAGCACTGCTGGTTCCACTGCTGTGGAGGACACCTCGGGCTTCACCTGGAGGGAGCTGGGTGGTTCCCCGGCATCGCTACGCGTCTTGACGCAGCGCAAGTCTATGGGCTCATCCAGGTCCGAGTCCAGCAGGATGACCTCGGGCTGGGGGAGAGCGGCTGCAGCCGGCACCTCCGTGGAGCGCTCTGGGGC
This sequence comes from Aplodontia rufa, assembly GCA_004027875.1. Taxonomy (NCBI): domain Eukaryota; kingdom Metazoa; phylum Chordata; class Mammalia; order Rodentia; family Aplodontiidae; genus Aplodontia; species Aplodontia rufa. Next base: position 83,982 of record PVKS010004977.1, read on the forward strand.
GGGGCTGCCCCCCAGGCAGGTGGGCGTGCTGATGCTGCGCGCCGTCAGACGCTTCTTGCAGGGCTCGCGCTCGCCGTGGGTCTCGGAGAGGCAGCGCTTGCGGGCATGGGAGAGATTGAGGCCCACCGCGTGGTGGTGGTGGTGGTGGTGGTGGTGGTGATGGTGGTGTGTGGGCGGGTGACTGCTCCGGGAAGGGTCCCAGGCCAGCAGATCCGGCTTGGTGGTGAGTTGTAGGGGCTGCTCGCTGAAGGCTTCCTTCGTTGGAGATAGCTTGCGGGAACTGGGATCCTGGGGCTGCGGGTCCCCGGGCCCGGGCGCCTCCTCCTCCCTCCTCTTGCAGGGCACTTCCGCCTTCTTCTCCTCCGCCCCGCCGGTAGCCTTTTTAAAAGTCCTGTCGGCCGGGGGGTGGCGCTCCTCGTTGGTGCGCTTCTTGTGACTCGGGGAACGCGCCTCGCCCTCAGTCGCCTCGCCTGACTTGATCTTCACCGCCTGCATTCCATTCTCCATGTACTTGCTCATCACGATCACTATGCGACCGTTCTTGTTCTTGTTTTTGACGATCTTCATCTTGCCCCCTATCCCATTGCCTGTCACCGCTTCTTTGGGGGCTGATGTCATCCCATTGGGGGGACCCTTCTCCGAGCCCTTGCCTGGGGCCCCAGCAGCTCCAGCTAGGGGCTTCACAGCTCCCAGGTAGCCCTTGGCTGCAGCGCCATGGGCCCACTTATCTGGCGGGTGGCTCTTGGCGCCCAGGTCTGGGCAGGTGGGACTGGGCGCCTCCTTGTGGCCGCCCTGGTACTGCAGGTCGTACATCTTGGGGTCGGGCTGGTAGGGGTGGTGCTTTTTGCTGTTGAGCTGGTAGTAGTACTTGCCGCTCTTGCCTGGTGGCGGGGGCTTGCCTGCCCGTTCCTTGCTGTGCGGCTGGTACTGGTGGTGCTTCTTGCTGTTGAGCTCGTACTGGTGCCCCTGGCCCTTGCCCTGAGTACCCAGCTCCAGCTTGGTGCGGTTGTCAGCAGAAGAGTCCTGAAGCCCAGTCAGGACGTTGGAGCGACGGGCAAAGGTAGGTACCTGAGGGGAAAGGAGAGGAGAGAGGAGGTCGGCCCCAGGTACACCGACAGCGTCAGTCAGCACTCCCCCAACCCCTAGTCCGCAGATGTATCGCAGGGGGCGGGGAGTGGAGGTCTAGGAGAGAGGAAGAGGAATTGGGGTGCTCAGAAGCAATCCCCCCCTTCCCAGCCTGAAGGCAGCTCCCGCAGCAACGTTCTGGGAAGGGCTCCCAGGGCAGGGGCGGGGCCAGGGCCAGCTGCAAGTATCACCTGCACCACCAGCGGCTTGGGCTTCGGCCCTCTCTTCCGATATCCCATCAGTTGCTCCTGTCTTTCCCTGGGGAGGGAACAGAGGGCCGCGTGGTTAGCCTCCGGGTCGCCTCCCCTAATCTTCGGTGACGCCCAAACCCCCTGCTCTGTGAGCGTTGAGCATCCCGTAGGGACGTGGAGGGATGTTGAGCGGATAAAGAGCTTCAGGCAGAAGGTCGCCTCTGCAGTCGGCTGGCACCTCCGTCAAGTCCCAAGCAGCGCCCCACTTTAGGCTGGCACCAGACCTTACATACCCAACGGTCCTCACTGAAACGCTCCCCCACCTGATACGTCTAAACCACCACCTCTCCGTGAGAGCTGGGTCGCCAGCACTGGACCACAGCCTTAAGCCCGTGGCTCTGAATAAAGTGGAGTGGTCGTGGAGATCCAGGGAATACGAACAGCCCAAACGAGGTGTGCGCGCCAACCTCGTCCCACCCGGCAGAAGCGCGGGATGCTAACGACCTCATTAAGATTCAGATAACGAGAGCCGCTGGCAGAAGGGAGGACTCTTTTTCTTAAAGGCCAGGCACTAAATAGGGGGAGGGGCTGCGCCCTTGTTTACTCAGCGGCAAATGAGCCAATTAGGGGTTGGGGGTGGGGGCCTGCCACAGAGGCCTGGGTCGGGCCAGGTTCTCAGCCACCTGGTGAACCCGCCTTGGCACCGCCCCCCCAGCCAGTGGGCGGGGAGGGGGCAGGGCCGGGGCCGAATAGGTACAGCCTCGGGGCTGGAGCTCGATCCCCAAGGCGTCGATTGACAAATTATTAATAAAGCCCATGGGTGGTGGCACCGGTCACTACAGCCGCCAAGTTTCCACGCCTAACAACGAGTGACCTGTTTGTGGGTCGAATGTCTCAGGCACTATCTAACGCTCCATGGGAGAGAAGGGTATCTCCTCCAGTATTACAGCCCATTACCAAGCCAGAGACCCACTCTCTAGCGACCCTAGTCATCACCCCCGCCCCACTGCCAGTGGGCTAACCCAGAGGAGTTCTGCCATGCCCTGGGGCCGGGGCAGGGGCCTGACTCCGAAGTTGCGTGGCATTGCAACAGCCTGCGTTTTAATTCTTTGGGGACCCATTATGCAACATGGCATCAGCCGCTGACATGGTTACAGGGTGGTGAACTCCCAGGTGGAGTCGGGGCAGGATCCCTGCCCGGCGCCCCCCTGTGTCGCGGAGAGTAACTTCCCCGCCAGCTCAGAGGGTCTAGAGTTTACAGTTTTAGCGCCAAATACACCACAGGAAATAATGCAAAATAAAAAAGGAGGAGGGATAGAAGGCTGCAGGGTGGCCAAGCTCAGAGGCTCCCGCTGCTCCTCCCCTCCGTGCCCTTCCCCCTATCCTCACGGAAACAGAACCACAGCCACCAGCAGCGAATCCAGCTGCAGCAGCTGCAGTGACAAGCCTCTGTGTGCAGGAGGATGAGCACCCCCCACCCCAAGAAGACACCCCTCCACCACCAGGCAGTGCCCATCCCAGACCCTTGGGGCAAGTTCCCCTGCTCTGATGGGGCACCTTGCTCCACCAAATAGACCAGTGAGGGATGTGAAGGGTACCAGGCTCCAGTTAACACAATCCCCTGCCATTCCCAGCTGGTGGGGGGCCGAGAGGGGTAGGTTTCAGGCCTTGCCAACTTTTCTCCAGCCGCCAACAGGTTAAGTTCAGTTCCATGACGTCCAGGCGGTTTCACAATGCCAGCTCCTTTTGGAGCTGCCCTGGGAGGTGCCAGTGCCAAGCGGCCAGTGGCTGCAGGAAAGCAACACCTAGCCTCTGGGGGTAAGGCTCCTAGGTTGCCACCAGTAGGGGGGCCACTGAGAACCAGTCACAGCCTGGAGTTCTCTAGGGCAGCTGCAGGGCCACCCACAGACACTTTTTTTGCAGCTCCCCTAAAATACAAGCCTTGCCATCCCCAGTCCCGCCCCACCCCCACTCCCAAGCTGCAGCAACCGCCAAGGACACTGGTTAGAAGAGGCGAGGCCGCAGCCTTGCCAGTCCAGACCCGTTGGGGGTGGGGTCCCCCTTTCCCCCTTTCCCATGGCTGCATGGCCCACTTTCCCATTCCCATATACGGTCAAAGTCACGAAGGCAGGCTGTGGCAGCTTGGGGGACGCTCACCTGTTCTGGAAGGCGATCAGCAGCCGGGGATCCAGGATGTTCTCCT
>PVKS010004978.1:0-88599 GCA_004027875.1 Aplodontia rufa
TTTTTTTTTTTTTCAAAGAGAGAGGGACAGTGAGAGAGACAGAGAAAGAGAGAAACAACTTTATTTAGTTCTTCACATAGCCTTAAGTTGCTCCAACACTTAGTTGTGTACGTGGTGCTGGGGTTTGAACCCAGGTCCTCATGCTTGCCAGGCAAGCGCCGAAACCACTGAGCCACCGCTCCAGCCCCAATTTTCAATGATTTCTTGTAGAGCAGATGAAACATGCTGTTTATTTGTAGTTTGCTGACAAATTAAAGCCATGAGTTTTTCAATGATTTAAGATAAAAAAAAAATCTCAAACTATTTTGTCAATGACCAATAGTTTTGTCTCATTCAAGGATCTGTCAACATTTTACTTAGCGAAGCTACAAAACACTATAATTTGCAGTAACTGGTATGGGGAATTTAGTAATATTAGAGCACAAAATCATTCCTGGACTTTAGAAATGTGTAAGTTTTATTGGACGCTGTTTAGCTTTCTGGTGCCAATTTAAATCTTATTTTACAAGCATTTCTGAAAACTTATTGGAATTGTATTGTCTGCTATGAGTAGAGATTTGAAGTAAAATTACTGTGTGGCCTGGAACATAGACTTACTAGGTTTTACTAAGAGTCTGTTGGTCTCCCTGGAGTTTTCCTAGTTTTTACACTTTGAAAGCATGAAGTTTTCTCTTTGTTTTTATCATGAAGTATTTAAAGTTCATAAAGATGGGGACAGAAGTTTTAAAAGCTAAAAATGGCTCACAGTAAAGCAAACATATTCGTGGCAGGATTTCTTACTAAAATTGTAATCTCTGGCTCTGAAGTAATTTTTACATGATTTGAACCATAAGCAGATATGGAATGGAGGGAGTAATATATTTGCTGTATCAGTCAAAATGTGCCCACTGAAGATGACATTTTAAAATAAGAAAGGCAAACTGAATTTAAAAATTGCCTCTAAAAGCTGGTATTAGTATCCTGAGTCTGGTTTAAAAATCAGTCAAAAGCAAAACAAACAAATAAAAAAAAAGGAGCTTAGTAAAATTTTATTTTATAGAGTTTCAACAGTTTTAGGGCTGAATTAAAAAATCTAAAGTATTAAAGTAAAAATTAAAAACTTTGTGGTGAGTCTATAAGCAATATTCTTGGTTAATTTTCTAAAAATTTATCTTGTATTATACTAATTTGATGTTACAGAAAGAGATGACATATAGTTGCCTGGCCCCTCCCCACCATGTCTGGTCTATAGTGGTTTGTATCAGGGATTGGCAAATGACAGCCCATAAGTCAAATGTGGCCATGGGTTTTTGGTGAAGTTTTACTGGGATAAACCTATGCCCATTTATGTATCATATGTGGTTACTTTGCTACAATAACAGAGTTGACTAGTTGCAACGGAGATTATTAATAGAGTTCTGTTACATTGAAAAAGATTTTCAATAAAATGAATGGCAAAAATCATTATTAAAAGGAGAAAAGATCCAAGGCACTTTGATTTAAAAGTAATATTTTGACTATTTAAATAAATCTATATTTAGGATTTCTTTTGAACTACTTAACAATAATAAAAACGTCACCTTTTAAATCAGGTATTTAAAAATATTGAAATATTCAGAAGCGAGAGACTTATATTTGTAAATCCTTCTACATAACAGTAAAGATGTTCACAATTACTTAACTGAGAACAAACTTTATGGTAGGCCTGTAATTGATTAGAGGAAGAGAGGTTTCCAGTATGCTCATAAACCAAAGAGCCCAGAACATCAATCAGCAAGTCAGATTTTTTTCTTTTGGTACTGGGGATTGAACCCAGGGAATGAACTACTGAGCCACAATCCAGACCATTTTTTTTGGTTTGCTTTTTGAGACAGGGTCTCACTAATTTGCTTAGTGCCTCTATAGATGATGAGGCTGACTTCACACTTGCTGTTCTCCTGCCTTGGCCTCCTGAGCTGCTGGGATTACAGGTATGTGCCACTGCAACTGGCCAGTTTTTAAAACTCCTCCACATGTTTCCTTGGCCTCCTAAAGCCACACACTAGAACAGCCTGAAAGTCAAACCAGACAGAAATCCCTGTCCCAGAATGTGTAACCATGACAGATACAGGTAAGTCTGCTTCTTTCACCAAAATTAAGGAGGAAAAAACAAAACAAAACAAAGCAAAACAATGCTGGACAGCAATCACTATAAAAATTTCAAGAGGAAAAAGGAGACAAACTCGGAAATGGTTAAACACATGATCAGCTCAGACTGTACTTTCATTTGATAGCTATTTTTGGAGTCACATATTTTAATTGTTGAATAAAAAAGTTGTTAACAGAACAGATGTACAACCAACAATACTATGATAGTGATCTATTGAAACAACCATAAAATCATCAGGCTATTGACAGCTGGAGAAATTCCACATGCTAAGCAACTCAACTACAGAGCAATTCTAGGTCTCAGATGAAAAATAACTTGAAACTGTAATTGAATTAGACAAGACAAGCCTCCCTGCATGTAGGGCTATGAAGGTCACCAGAACACAAAGCAAACGCTGGGTTACCACAAGTGCATTTATCAACCACAGTGATTTATTGAGTGCTTTAATAATACAAGTGTACATCAACTGATCCACAGTCAAAAGTGGCAGGTCCCTAAGAAATTTACAAGCACTTTAAGTAAATCAAAATACATATTATTTTGTTCAATCCAACAGTCTTCTGTGTGGGGAACAGAAGGCTAGTGATAAACAGGGTCTCAGTAATGCACAGTGATTCTGATTGAAGCTTTTGTACAAAAACTTGTTCCCAGTAGCATGCACCCACCAATAAAGACTTCAGTACAAAAAATTAACCCTAAGCACTACATTTAAGTAGAAATGAGATATAATTCTGAATTTGTTTTCCCAAAGATCACATAAAAGGAAAATAAAATCCAAAATAAAACAAACAACAAAAAATAAAACCACACAGTAATACAAAGCTTTGTAAGAAAGCTCTTACTATTACAAATCCAACATTGTTTGCACCGAAAACAAAAGTTCCAATCCACATTGAGGTGGGGAAAAAAAACAATACCAAATCTTTCAAGTTAACAGAAATCAAAAAGGTAATAAAACGAGAGAAAAAAGAGAGGGAGAAAGGAAAAGAAGGGGAGGAAGGGGAGGGAGAAGAAAGGGAGACAAACCATCACAAAACAGTTCAAAATTTAATAAAAACTGGAAAACAACAACCGAGGTCCAGAGGGGGTGGCAGGGCTATTGATGCACTTGGTGAATGTGCTTGCACAGGTCCGGCAGGGCGGTGGGCAGCAGGTCCCTATGTGGCATACCGCTTTGTCCACTGTCTGGCCATCCGGTCGTGCTCCGCTCTGTTGGTCATGTACTGTGTCGCAATGCTGCCTACCAGAGGGTCGGCTGCAAGGGAAGCAGGGTCCGAGTCAGTAAATACTGGCACCTCTTCCTCTTCTAAGTTAGGGAAGGGGTGTCCGGGAAGGTGGTCCCTGTTCTAACCAGGAAAAAAGTCACTGCAGCAGAGCCAGCAACCTGTCTCCTGTCTCCAGATCACATTTCACAGCAACTGCCAGAAGAGTCACCTGTGCTTTACGGATGCCATCTGCTGTGTTTCTCAACAAGTCTTGTTCTCCTTCCCTATCTCCACCACACACTTGTCACCCTGCTCCTCTTGTCTTCAAGAGATAGTTCATTGAGAAAATGCATGTGGGGTACGGGAGGGGCTCCAGAGACCTTGAGTTTTCATGGGCAGAGGTTCAGATGGCCCTGGCAACTCCTATACCTTGGGTTAAGGAAGTGGTGGCTCCCATACCCTTTATTCCCTGCTTTGAGAGAACATTCAGAGCGTCAGCTGAACACAGTCAAGCAGCAAAAGAGATAGGGGAGAGAAAAGTCTTCTTCCTCCAACTGAAATTCACACAGCTTATGTTACAAAAATGCTAATAGGTGTTAATAATAGAACACTCACTCGATTTACCACGTCCTGCCCCTGGATACACTGACTCCACCCACCTCTGAGGGCGCCCACACGTGAGGAAACAAGCATGTGCACAGCAAGTCACCTGGCCAGTGTGGAGCCAGTGCCTGCAGCTGAGTCCACACTCTCACCCGTGCAGTACTTGGAGATGATTCTCTACCGTCAGTGTTTAATGGAGAAAAAAGAAGGAAAACCGGGAAGATCCCAGAATCTACCCAGTTTCCTCCAATTCTCTGATTTCATTCTTTCCACTGATTTTTATTTCCCTTATATTTGTTGTTGAGATCTTGGGTTTTACAGGTTGATAAAGAACTAAAAGGTAAAACATCAAAATAAAAACTAATGTTAATTGTAGAAACAAATGTAGGGAATATGGAAGTAGATCTGTGGTACTATGACACTTGTAACTGGGGAAGATTTGGAGATTCTAAACTAAGACACTGGTGGTTATGCCTTCTCAGTTTTATAGATATAACCTTTCATCTGATCTGCCCAGGCAGATAACAAGGTCTCTGAGAGCCTGCCTGACAAGACCTTGCCTAAGTTTTCTTGGAATTGTGCCACACTTGTTATAATTATTCCAGGGAGAAGCAAGGTTCCTACATTTACTTAGATCACAAAAAGTTAAGTTGCCCAATATGTGGGTTTGTTTAGAACTTTTGCCTCTATTTACTTGTGATTCTTTCCCTTAACTCTCCCAAAAGCTGAAACTGAAACTCTAACACTGAAACCAGCCCAGCCAGCATTCAATAAGATTTAAAGCAGCAGCACTGAGGGTAGACACAACATACTTGGAAATTGGCCAAACTACTTTAAAAAAAAATGTGGTCCCAGCTGAGAATTAAGTACGATTGTAGAGTCTAAAGGGCCAAAGTGAGGTCTATGGCACATTTCTCTACTTTTTTTTTTTTTTAAGAGAGAGGGACAGTGAGAGAGGGAGAGAGAGAGAATCAATTTTTATTGAGTTTTTCACATGGCTTTCATTGCTCTGACACTTAGCTGTGTATGTGGGTGCTGGGGTTTGAACCTGTGTACTAATGGATGCCGGGCAAGCGCCATAACCTCTGAGCCACCGCTCCAGCCCACATTTCTCTACTTTTGAAGCAAACATCTTGTTCCAGTTTCTGGCAGTCTAGAGTGCAAAGCTTAGGGTGAAACTTGGGGATCTTCAGCTGACATCATTCAAGACATGTGTTTCATTAAACAGAACCTACATTAGGGAAACATACTAACCACCCCTCTGTACTTCTTAACTGTAACATCAGAAGAATGACTAGAGACATTAATGCTGTACTAAAACTGCACCTTCACATAGTGAGTACACAATGGGAACAGGGAACAAGTCAGACCTGTCATTTCACCTCTAAGGAGGCAGAGGGAGACAAATGAAGGATAAGGAAGCTGTGGGGTGGAAAAAGGTATTGCAACAAGTAAGGGGGAAATCTCAACAATAAGTTAGAGGACTGGAAACAACATGGATCACACAAAATTTTTTTCTGCATATTTTATAATTGATATTTAATTTCTTTCAGGGTTCTTTTGCAAGCTTTGTTTTAAAAATGATTATTGAAAGCAGTATGGAGACTCCTCACAAAACTAGGGATGGAACCACTGAACAACTCTGGATCCTACTCTTGGGTATTTTCACAGAAGAGCTAGAATAGGCATACTAAAGAGACACAGCTACATCAATGTTTATAGCAGCTCAATTCATAACAGATAAACTATGGAATTAAACCAGATGTCCCTCACTGGATGAATGGCTCCAAAAACTGTGGTACATATATACAATGGAGTTCTACTCTGCTATGAGAGAGAATGATATAATGGCTTTTGGAGCTAAATGAATGAAAACGGAAAAAATCATGATGAGCGAAATATTCCATACACAGAGACTAAAAGGCTGAGTGTTTTCTCTCATATGTGGAAGCCAGAGTAAAACCTAAGACACAATGAAAGTTAGCTAAGTTTAATTAATAAACCCACCAAAATTGAAGTATCACATAAGCTGGGGGAACCATAGCTATGAAGATGGGGAGAAAGGAGGGAGAAAGGGAAAAGTAAGGGAGGAACGGGAAAGAAAAAGGGGGTTTATCAATATGGCTGGGTATACTTGACTCCCATGAGAAGCCAAACTATACTCAGGCAGGCATATAAACCCAGAAATTTCAATAATTAATATACATGTGTATGCTCATTTTTATCTATAACTTGGGGGGAATATAGAGGAGACATGAGATTGGGGAATGGAGATCCTGGACTAGGATTAGGCTTAATTTACTTTGTCAACATCTATGTATGTATGAATATATATAACAATGATTCCCCCTCCAATATGTAAGATTATATTGAACCAATAAAAAAGATTATCTTCCACTTGTAAAATTATACATGCTATAAAAGAGTACTAATAATAATTTAAAGAATTACCTCAGACAATACATAAGACATTAAGTTGTAAGTATTGAGCATCTGTAAATTCTCTTAGAAAAAACTACCAACATTTTAACATGTTAAAAAAGGGTTTAATTTATGGTCTGCATTTGTAATCTTTTACAAAAGTCGTTTTATAGGTTTTAATCAATAACTACAGATCTTCATCTTGTTTTTTTCTTTTTTAAAGAGATAGGGACAGTGAGAGAAAGAGAAAGAATCAATTTTATTTGGTTTTTCATGTGACTTTCATTGCTCCGATATTTCGTTGTGTATGTGATTCTGGGGTTTGAACCCACCTCCTTGCACATGCCAGGCAAGCGCTCCAACCACTGAGCTACTGTTCCAGCATCCTCATACCATACAACTTCACATATGGTTTACATATGTTTACATATGGTTTATTCTATAATATGGAATATTCTTTTATGAGGTTTCCATAAGCAAGATGAAAGTGAATACGGAGGGAGTTGGAGAAAAGACATGCAGACTGTTGAACTAATTTTACTGCAAGATGAAAGAACATTTCATATTGGTTAGTAGGTGTTATAAATTACATGGCAAAACATTTTTGGTTTCTATGGAAAAAATTTTGGTTTCTCTTCATGAGAAAACATACATGTTCTTAAAAAAGTGCAAACAGGGACTGGAGCGGTGGCTCAGCGGTTACGGTATTTGCCTGGCATGCGTGAGGATGCGAGTTTAAACCCCAGCACCATGAATGCAACAAAATGGCTTCCTGGAGCCATGTCTTCCACCATGTTTAGCCTCATCTGGAGGAATGAAACCCCTTTCTATGGACTGAGACCTCTGAATAAACTTCTCCTCCTAAAGTTGTTCTTGTCAGGTCTTTTGCAGCAGTGAAAAGCTGACTAAAACAAATATCTTTGGGGGTTTTCTATCAGTTTTACCTGCCCCATTTCTATGCTGTCCACTCATACCTTTAACATAGTACCATGAATACGGCCTTTTAGTTATCTTTTTACTGCTTATCCATATTTCCCACTGGACTAGAGCCTACACATTTTATTAAATGAATATTTACTGTTTTCCTACCATGTCCTGGGACTGTCATCTCTGTAGCCTTCTGGTTAACTCTATATTTACTGCAGGGATTGAAAATGGGAGAAGAATACAACTAAATAAGGCACACGCAAACGCACACGCAATAATAGTCACACATAACAGTTACTCCATAGGACAGGTGCTCCTCTGCAGCAGTAACATTATAAATAGATTTCACCACAGAAATTGGTCCTCTATACATGGTGTATGCCAGTCGGAGATGGCGATTCTGACAGCTTTCTTTCACTTTTCTCCAGGTTGATTTAAAAAAAAAAACATAAACAAAAACTTAAATTATTAGAATTTATGGTTTATATTTATCCATTTTTTGAAGTTTTCAATCATAACATGGTGTTTTTTCAGTTGTTCCATTACCTCTGTAACTAACATTATTCTTTTAGCTACCCAACAAGTCACTGGAGGCTTTCTATACCTAGACTTACAACAAAGAGAAAGAGCTCATTTTTGTTTCTTTCATGGTTTGATTTAGCCTAGTTTTAATTTATTTAAATCCTTTATGAACTTATAAAACAATAGATGCATACTATTATAAAAGTATGTACAAAGTAAAAAATATGACCTTCTTCCCTCCAATGCTCCTTCCATCTTGTTTTTGCAGTGCTAGGGATCAATTATTTGTAGCTTCTAACTTCCATACTTTCCCCACTATTGTATTTAAATCAAATGGGAATCACATGATAGACATTCTGCAACCTGTATTTTCCTCTGTAATATGTTGTAGTTGTGTATTGGAGCCACAACACAGATAATAGCTCATTATTTTTAATAATTTCTTTCCATAGCCAGCATTCCTTCTCCCATTCTTCTAATGATGACAGATTGATTTTTTTCTTTCCTATTAGAACTAGCATCACAGCCTTGTATAAAGCTTTAAGCACAGGTCTGCATACTTCTGGAAGGTGGATTCCTCTAAGTGGCAGTGTAAACCAGAGGGTGTCTATTTTAACTTGGTAAATATTGTCAAACTGCTCTTCAATAAAAGGATATATTATGTACTGTCTTTCTGGACAGTCTTACCCATACTACATTATCAGCTTAAAATCCCCCCCCCCAAATAACAGAAAAAATAATCTATCATTATATTACCCATACTTGACTTGATGTCTATTTTTGTAAAGAGAGAAAGAGGGGGAAAGAGTGAGAGAAAGACAGAATCAACTTTATTTTTCATCTCATTTTCATTGCTCCGACAGTTATATCTAACTGTGTGGGGTTTGAACCCTGGTCCTCATGTATGCCAGGCAAGCACAATACCGCTGAGCCACTGCTCCAGCAGGAGGTTACATTTTTTGATGTTTGTTTACCATTTGTATTTCTTCTTCTCTGAGTTGTTTGCTCATATTCTTGTTCATTTTTTCTTTTTTACTGTTATGAAGAAGCACTTTATTATAAATACTAAGAATGACCTGAAGCTCAGCTTTGGTCTCAGTATTCAGCTAATCTGCTTTAGCCTCTGGAAGACTGAATAGTCAAATGCCTCCTTCAATACCATTTTTCACAGAGCTTGTAGAGATCAAAGATCATAATGGCTACCAACATATCTAACAAGTATACCATCATCACTTGGATTTATTTTAATACCTGAACATTAGCTTTTAAATATTGGTAAGTATTCTAAATGTAACTTGGGACAAACTATATAATATACAAGGGAAAGATCTGGAACTGTCTACTTGCATATTCATAAAAGTCTTCAAAGTGAGAAGGAAGTTTGAGAAGATGCCATGTGTTAAATGGCTGCTGGAACAAAACAGGTCTTAATAGTGTCTGCTGCATATACCGAATCTGAGAGAAAAGGACCTGGTAAGAACCAAAGGCTGCTGGCAGAGAAAGTAGCAAAATAATGTAAAAATATTAGAAATAAAAATATTTAGGGGAGAAAAATCTTATGTCTGTGCCAGGCATTGTGGCACGTACCTTTATAATACCATATATAGGAGGACTGCTTACACCCCAGGATTCAAGACTAGCCTGAGAAACATAGCAGGCCCCCATCTCAAAATAAAACACAAAAGAAAAACTTTTTCTTGCTTCTTAAATATTCAGGAAGTGCTTTCTCTAAGCATGGAACACAGCTTCAGTTTGTGGAACTGGTTCGATACACTGTATCATCACCATCACCAAATCTTTAAGTTTAGAGACTGTGACCTTTTTGTCACAGTTTGAGAAAAAAAGAAAGCTTACTAACCTAAGAGCAAAATCTCCACTAACAGTAACCCATACTGACACACGCAGCCTCTAAATTCATGCTTTTCGTCAGCAGAAAATGAGCAACTATTTAAGTACTGCAAATGTGCAGAGAGCCATACGGCAGCTGGCAATGCTAAAAAATTATGCTGCTACAACGTAATGACAAATTTAAAAAAGAGATTGAAGTTTTAATAATAAACTTGTAACATTACATTCTTTAAAATAAAAATTCATATTTATTCTTGTATCTTACAAGTTTGTTTTAGAATGGGAGTGTTTAAGCTTTGCCTTAGGCTGTTCATTGATTTTCACACAGGCCAATCAGTATTCAGCCAAAATACATTCTGTGAACCACTAAGGCTAATATTGCTCATTCATTATTTGTGGAGAAAATATTTCTCCCTGTATATCATATCCTTTAACCTAGTTTATATTGTTTCCTGCTACACATACTGGAACAAAGGTCTTTTCCATCCACTCCAGTAGTTTAGAAATATTCTCTATTTACATTTTTTTCTATATTTAGAGTAGATTTTTGTTGTTAGCATCATACACAAGATTCTTATACATGTCTGAACAGGATTCTATACAGGGCCTCATGCAATGCTAGGCAAGGGTTCTAACACTGAGTTACAATTGCAATTTCATGTTAATTTGCTTTTTGTTTTATTAAATCCTGTTTTATTACTTATCTGGCAGGATAAGTCCTTGCCATACACCATTCATTGCCTTCACTACTCCCCCCCCCCATGGCTAACCCTAATCCTGATAAGATTAAGATTTGGAGCAATTAAAGCTAGTTCAACCCAGAAATGTAGACCTCTCATCTGAAGACTATTATCAAGATTTAGGAATATTCAAATTCCTCTAGTTTACTAGTTGAAGATCAAATATTAGGACCAAGTTGGAACTTTGTATTGAAATGTGGGGAAATTACACTACTAATTGTAGGTGTAACCCAAACCAGAAAGATTAAGTATCCTGAAAAACAAATTTTATGTCTGTGTGTGATTCATAGAACGATTTAGGGAGAAAATGATTATTTTCATGATTTAAATACATGGTGGACACTACTAAGTTACATCTAAAACTATGAGTACTAAATATAGTGCATATAAGTCCAGCAAGATGTGCTATTACTCCAGAATGAATAGTTAGTGATGCTAAAAGATGTTTCAAGTAGCCTCAAATCTAGAAACATTAATATCTCACTAGGAGGCAAATGAGGCAGTTCTGTTAGCTCTAGGACTCTGTCAAAAAATATGGGAAAGGAGAGAAGGAAGGTGGTTAGAACACCGTAGTACCACCATAGGAGTGAAATGTGTGCTGCAGGGGAGGTTCCCTTTTCTCCCAGCCACCCAGATCAAGAGAAGCTGATTTTACTCTCTCAATGCCACTTAGGGTGGGTCCCAAGTAAATCATTAGTAAAAGCTGGAGTACCTACAAGGAGGAGATTCTTGAGTGTCCCCCCTGGCTGCAGATTTAAATCAGATACTACCTGCTTATGAGGCTGACCTGCTGATTTGCCCCTTGCTAGCCGAGGAGTGAGGGAGAAGCAAGGAAGCAGTCTCTACTATGGCTGTTCCCTTGCAGGTGTTCTATCAAAAATCAGCCTACCAGGTGACTCCCTGTAGCAAAGAAACTCAGGACAGTGCTCTGTGAGAAGTGGAGTGGCACTCTTGAGCCTATTTCCAGGCAATTTTTAAGTTTTTAGGAATTTAAACATAACCATTATTAAAAATTAAATTATGTAAACTTATAATTAAATAATGTTAAAAATAAGGTAACAAAAACTTACAACTAATCAGTCATTTACTGCCTTTTATTATTATGCCTATGTTCTTTTATGCCTACCCTATCTCTACGGTAGGGTGAACAGCATGCTACTGACCATCTTCTTCCAATTATGTATGCAATGGGGGGGTCACACAAGTAGCTTGAAATTGACAAACGGTAGAAATCAGCACTTAATTTATTGTTTTGTTAATTGTCTAGACTTAAGAAAATGATGAGTAAAATGCTCATGATGTAGATTAAATTTAAAAGCATACCATATTGAGAGTCCTTACATTTTGAACAGCAAAAAAATTGGAAGGCATATTCTTCAAACTATTACAGGGGCTGGAGTGGTGTCTCAGTAGTTATGCGGGTTTGAACCCCTGCATCACGAACTTAATGAAGCAATGAAAGGCACATGAAAAATTAAACAAAATGGATTCTCTCTTTCTCTGTCACTATCCCTCTCTCTCTTAAAAAAACAAAAACCGATTACAATAATCACTGCTTCTCTTGGGGGACACATTCCAGGCTCCTGTAGATAATACTGAATCCTATATATATGCCAGTTTTCTCCTTTGTGCCCTGCAGCACTGCCACACTGTGCCAGAGTTAAAGCTACCCTCCATGTTTTCTGACCTGGTCCTTTCTTTGCATCACTACTCTCAGGCCATTAATATGTAAAATAAGGCTTACCAGAACAAAGGTGCTGTAATGATGACAACAATGATTTGATAAGGAAGAGAACCACGAAATGACTAAGGGTTTGGAAGGGTATACTCTGTGGATATACTGGAAAAGGGATGATTTGCAAGATTTCATTATACTACTCACAATGACATGTCATTTAAGACATATGAATTATTTCATTTTTGGAATTTTCCATTTAATTTGTTCAGATTATGGCTGATTACAGGTAACTGTAACTGCATAAAACAATACTACGGATAAGAGGGACTATTCTACCTGACTAGTCCCTCAGTCAGCTGGGAAGTTGCTTGTGACATTGACTAACAAGTCAAGTTCTAACATCCTTCTTGATTTCATTTTTGTCTTTTTTTCAGCACTGAGGATCAAATCCAGGGCCTTGCACATGCTAACCAAGTGCTCTACCACTGAGCTAAGCCTCTAGCCAAAGCTTTACTTCTTAAATGAAAATATCACCCAACATTCATCTTAGAACTATACTCATCTATCAGCCGCAACTAAAGGATGAATACAGACAAAAAGTATGGCAGAAATCAATGAAAGTTTTCAGGAAGAATCATTTGGTCATGGAACAAGCACTAAAGAATATTGTGCCAGGCATGGCAGTACTTGCCTAGCATGTGCAAGTCCCTCAAATCTATCCCTAGTACCATAAACAAACAAAACCATTTTATTATTATTTATAAATTATATTCTATACATCCTTTTGCATAAGTAAAAAATAAACTCAGGCACATGCCATCATCCCACCCTTGTCCCCAACTGATTGTCAAGCATTTATCAGTACACTACAGGGGAAGGGGTTGGTCCAGGAGACTGAGTCAGAGATGGGTGCTGAAAGTCATGGATCTGGAAAATGAGCCCCAAAGTTCCCAATGTGAAGCAGCACTCTGACCCTGTCATCCAGAAGTTATGGATCGCAAGACAGTATTGGACAAAGACACAGGGAGGGTAGTTATGATGAGAAATTAGGTAAAGGGATTATTACCCAGTTTGCAACCCCAAGGAGTTAGGCCTTCAGAAGGAAGAGGACAGAGGTATTGGAAAACCTGATAGAATGGAAGGAGGAAATTAGCTTTCCATCAAGTACAATATAGGACTTTAAAAGTGGACTACATTGACTTTCTAAGAGCTAAAAGTGACCTGAATGCTATCAAATCTGCTAGATATTGTTAAGGGATAGAAAAGTGCAATTCAGCAAAACATAGCCTAAGGCAGAGACTGCAGAAATTAAAGTCACTCCACATCAAGGCCTTTTGCTTCAGACTGCTCAACAAACAGTGAAAATACGCTGTCAGAATCTGAAGTATACACTTAATAAGGTATTTTTAAAAACATGAAAAACTCATCCTATAAGCCTATATAATAGCACATTACATCAACGTGTGTTTTGAAATACAAAGTGGTCTGTTAGAACAGACTCATGCAAACAACAGCACAGAAGGTGCATTCCTGCTGAGGAGCGACCGAGCTGCAATTCTAGGCTTAGTTAAGCAATAATTCCTAATGAATTCTAAAAAAAAAAAAAAAAAAGTCCTCATAGTAGTGGAGTTAAGACCCCAGAGATCCATGCTTCACTTGCCCCAAGTATCATAGCAAATCATCAGGAAACAATCAAAGGTACCAAGATGTCAGAAGCTACGGTTAAAACAAAACAAAATACAAAACAGCTTTGAGATATAATTCAAATATCATACAATTCATTCATAAAACTGCACACTTGAATAGTTTGTGTGTATATTCACAGACTTGTGCGAATATTTTCATCATCCCAAAAAAAAAAAACGTGACACATTAAGTCACTACCCTGTTCTCCAAATGCTCCAACCCCAGGTCCAGGTATCTACTAATTTATTTCTTCTCAATTGATTTGCTGGTTCCGGACATTTCTTGTGAATGGAGGAGTCAATATATATGGTGTGTGTGTGTGACTGGCTTCTTTTACAAAGCATAATATTTTCAAAAATTCATCCAGCTATGGCCTCCACTAGTACTTCATTTCCTTTTTTTTGCAAGTGTTTTGTTGCATTTCATTAATATTACTTTTCTTTCTTCATTCCTTTTTATTGCCAAATAATTTTCCATTGTGCGACTACACTTTTGCTGTAGTTGGGATCTGGAATGCTCCCTAAAGGCCCACGGATTAAAGGCTTGGTCCCCAGCTTGTGGCACTATTAGGAGGTGGCAGAACCTTTCTGAGATAGGAGCTAATGGAAGGAAGCTAGGTCAATGGAGGTATGACTTTGAAGAAGAACACTGGGCCCCTGGTCCCTTTCTATCTCTTCTTGTTGCCATAAGGTGAACAGGCATCCTCTGCCAAAAAGTCCCACCATGATATTTTGTGTTGCTACAGAGCCAGAGCAACAGGGTCAAGTGACTACAGATTGAAACTCTGCAACCCTGAGCCAATACATACCTTTCCTCTTTTTAATGCAATTTCTCTCATGTATTTTGTTATGGTGATGGAAAGTTGACTAAAACAATCACCTTTTATCTGTGAGAGTATGATTTCACTTTTTGGCTGTTATGAATAATGCTGCAATGAACATCTGTACAATTTCTTTATTTGGACATATGTTGTTATTAATCTTCAGTATATATCTAGATGCAGAATTGCTTGGTCATTGGTACCTCTATGTTTAAACATGTGAGGAGCTGCTAAAATGCTCTCCATAGCAGATATACCATTTTTATATTCTTAAAAGCATACATAAAGATTCGAATTTTCCACACCTTCACTAATACTTGTTAATATCTGTGGATGCCAGTTTTTATAATTTATTTGTGATGCTAGGGATTGAACCCAGGGCCTCATGCACACAAGACACATATCTATGCCCTAACACACCAGAAACTAGATTTTTCTTTTTGTGGTGTGAAGATGGAAAAAAAGTATGGTCTATCACTGAGCTACATCCCCAGTCCACCCCTCTTTTTTTCTGAGAAAGGGTTTTGTTAGGTTGATGAGACTGGCCTTGAACCTGTGATCCTACTGCTTCAGCCTCCTGAGTCACTGGGATTACAGGTGTGTGCGAGCACAACCAGCTCAGAGGATGTTAGATTTTAAAAAGAGAATAGCTTATGCTCCTTTGGCCCTATATCCATCAGTAACGTAGGCTTCTGGTTTTTTCTTTTCTTTTTTTAAAAATATGTTCTTTAGTAACATTAGTAACATTTGCTTCTGCCAGCCGTGGAAAATAAATCTTTAACTGAAGTATTTTTCTCATGTTCTCTGGCTATAAGAGACAAATGATTATCCTGATTTTCTCTTTCTTCTATTTGTACCTCTGATGAAATACAAAAATGATAATAATCGAATGAAACTTGTTTGTAATATACACTTTATCTTCAAAATAATAAAAAATGCTTCTCCCAGTCATTAAATGAGTAGTCTACTCATGACAAACTAGCACTCATATACCAAAGTAAGCTCTTTAGTCGCTTCTCTTCAACTTCCTCTTCAGTGGCTCAGAGCAGGGTGGGAGGCATTGTGAGGAGGTCTGAATACAGTAGTTGTGACCCAGACACTATCATAAGTCTCTACTGCATCTGGAAATCTGGACCTGAGCCTAAAGATATAAATAACCCGGTCAAGAGCCAGAGCTGGACAATAGCCTCAGTGGTTTCAGTTTAATAGAACTTTCTGCCTGCCTTTGACTGCTGGGAATCTGTGGTCACAGTATCCTGATGAGTCACAGGCATGCTGTCCATGCTGAGGAATGACTGTCCACTGAAGGTGTGGGTTTAATTTCAGGCTGAGGCCCTGCTCTTCTCTCCTCCAAGAAGATATTATTGATTCTTTCTAAGGAGTCCATAAATTCTATCAAAGAGGGTGTTTACCGAATCTCTTTTATTCTTGAAGGTAGCAGTCTTTCTTTCAGTCTCAGAGCACAAAACCAGCAGTGTCTGGGACACTATCAATGACCATGTAATAAAAATTAACTAAGAAATAAACTAACGAGTAATGAAGCCCAGTGGTCAGTGAGAATTCAGTCTGTGGGTAGTGGCAGGTTCCTAACTAGACATTCTTCCTCCTTCCCATGCCTGGACTTCTCTGACATTCACATGCAATAAATCAGTGACTCTCTAAGGCCTGACTCAGTGGAGTGCATTGTAAGGCCTGGTCTCTGTTTGAAGTTTAGTATCTAGCTATCTCTACCTGAAGTCTAAAGCAGAACACTACTAACCTCTTAGTTTGTCTTCAACTTCTCTGTGATCTTCTTTTAATCCCTGAAAGCTTCAATTCTTAAAAAGACTCTTATTTCTGTGTTCAGTGTTCTCCTGTTTGACTAAACCTTGCCTCAAGTTTACTGTTCCCCCGGGAAACATGTTCTACCACACCAAACATGGTCCATATACACTGTTTCTCCCCTACTCCTGCCTCAGCCAAATGGGCAGGTCTAGTTTTAGGATTCAAACTCTTATTGTATCTGTAGTTACAGGTGTTCCCTAATAAGTCCAATCTCTGAGGAAGAAGAAAATAGAAAATCACTGATTTCAAGAGGGGGGCTTGAAAGAACCAAAGGGAGAAAAAAGGAGATGGCAGAACACTTGTCAAAGTAACCTGCATATAATTCACTTGCTGAGCCATTTAGGCAGAATCATCTTGTTCCATACACGAGAAGGGGGAAAAAAAGATACATTGTTTATTATAGGATTTTTCTAGTGGGCATTTTAAGCTGGATTCTAAAACTTTTCAGTAATGACCAACTTCTCTCTAGTCTCCCTGGGGTAGAAATCCCACCTTCTGCTTCTTCCCTCAGGAGGTCTTTGATTATGCCCCACAACACACCGTCATCCTCCTTGACCTGCTGACCTTCCTTACCTTGACACTTTCCAACCCAGCTGTAAACCCATCTCACTTTTAAAGAATGCCAAGTCTATTTCGGGACAAGGACATACAACCAAACTCTCTAAGTGTCTCACTCCTCATCAGGGTATAGTAATTCAAAGTTGGGCCTCTCTCCAGACGACTGCATTGGAATTTTGTAAAGGAAGGGATATCAGATTGCATCCACTTGCTCCTGCCCGCATTTGACTAACTTCTGGCCTGCGTGTGTCCCTTTTTGACACAGAGAGATGTTCATATACCTTGATTCTTTTCATATAATGTGACTGGTACTAACAGCATCTTTTCAAAGAGAACTATAAAGAGAGGCTACAATTAGCACCAAAACAAACAAACAAAAATCCCTTATACAAAATAATGGGAACAAGAATGCATGTGTATGTGCAAAGAGGAATTTTAGGTTCCTCAAATCAAACAGTGGAAAGCCTCTGCCGTTCTAAAGTACCCAGCACAATGTCTGGCACACAACTGTACCTTTTCCTCCTCATTTTCATAAGCCTGGTTTTGATTTTTACTTTTCATGTAACTATCTGTGCTAGTCAGTCTTCAGGGAAATTTGACCTTGCTGATGTTTTAACTTCTAAAATTACATTTTTAACATTCATATTATACTACTTTAATTCTCCCAGACATAATTAAAGATAAGAAACTGGGTTGTAAAAACTTAAGTTTCTTGTTTGTGATCATGCAGGCCATTATCAAGCAGGAAGAATATACTTTCTAATCTGTGAATGATGCTCACAGAATCTGGCAGCAGCTTCAATTCATCCTATATTTATTCAAGAATTCAAGAATTCTTGTGTGTGTGTGGGAGCTTTTACGTGCACACATGTGCACCTGCACTGTGGGACTGAACCAAAGGTCTTGCACATACTAAGCAGGAGCTCTACCACTGAGCTGCACCAACTCCTTTACAGAATTCTTCTAGGAAATGCAAAGACCTCTCCTAATTCTGCATAAAAACAGAACAAGTTAAGGCTTTATTTATTTATTTATTTATTTTTTTTTTTTAAGAAAGTGAGGAACAGTGAGACAGAAAGAAAAAAAATCAATTTAGTTTTTCATCTATTTTTTTGTTGTCCGCATACACTTAATTGTGTATGTGGTGCTGCGGTTTGAACATGGGTCTTCACACATGCAAGGTAAGTGCTCTCTAATCACTGAACCACCACTCCAGCCCAAGGTCCTAAATCTTTAAAAAATTCTTTTTGCAATACTGGGGTTAAATTTCGCTCTACCACTGAGTTACATCTCTAGTCCTCCACCTCTCCACTTTTTTAAAATTTCATTTTGAGGGGCTGGAGTGGTGGCTCAGTGGTTACGGTGCTTGCCTGGCATGTTCAAGTACACAAGTTCAAACTCTAGCACTACATACACACACAACGAAGTGTTGGAGCAACGAAAGTCACATGAAAAACTAAATAAAATTGATTCTCTTTTTCTCTCACTGTCTCTCTTAAAATTTTTTTTCTTTAAAATTTCATTTTGAGATAGGGTCTTGCTAAGTTGTACAGACAGGCCTTTAACTTGCCCTCTTGCCTCAACATCCTGAGGTGCTGAGATTATAGCTGTGTGCCACCACACCCACCTAGGGCTCTCAAAAGCAAAGCTTCACTTGGAATATTTTTCGGAGGCTTAATTTTGGTGTTAAAATTTAATGTGATAATATGCACCAGATTATACAATCATACTTAAATCCTAAAATAGTTATTTTTATAGAAGCCTCATGAAGTTTAATTTACCCTCTTGTCCTGAGAAAGTTAATGAATGTTTAAAACATCTCCACCTCTTTTTCTGTAATTGGCTACATTTGTTCTCAGTGTAAACATGCTGAGACTAGATCTGAACAGTGATTGCATGTCTAGAGCCACATTTTGGAAGGGGAAAAGAAGAAAAAAAAAGAGGGAAGGACAAATAGACCCATTGTCCCTAAATAAGAATGCATTTACATCAGCATAAACAATTATATTTTCACTTGCAAATTGGTATCTTTTGCCCTATAACTTTTTCCTTGTTTATTCTTCATTCACAAACACAGTGGTTGTTCTTAGGCATGATATATATATATATAATATATTCCCCCCCTTTTTCTTTTTTGCAAGATTATATCAGCCCTCAAGGTCTTTAAGTTTTGCTTCATTTTGTCAGAGGTCATAAGAGCAAATTTTTGGCATTCACACATGTCTTACCTAGTCCTAGTACAAACCAAACAAAAAATGCAGCCTACGGAAAATGTGTATCTCAAAAACTATTTGTGGTGAAATATGAATAGTACGAATGTCCCTTTTAATTTTATCTGTTTGCCAATAGTTCACATATAAAATATTTTCAGTGTTTACATCATTAAATTATCAATTTTAGATTTATTTAATGTGTGAAAGGATGCAATCCAGATAAAGCAGTTAAAAGATTCAGAGTAAAAAATGTTAAAAATAATAATATGACTGGTAGAGCACACCAGCTCCATTTTAACAGACTGACACAGAGTGGGTGGTGCATATTAAGACTGATACAGAACAGCCCGTGTCTCTAAATGAGAGCACACTCATATCTCTATTACCAAGGGCTATCTTTTTACTTGCAAATTAAGTCAGGCACAAACTTACAAGGCTTTACATATTTAAATTAACTAGTCTAGGTGATCATAAATAATTACCAATAAATCAAACAAAATTCCTATAATGAATGAAATATCAGTATTTAAGAAGTTACTTTTACTGTGCATCTAAGCCACTATAGTCAGTTAATGTCATATACATATGTGTATTTTTTTTTTTTAAGGGAGAGGGATAGAGTGAGAAAAAGAATCAATTTTATTTATTTTTCCATCTGGCCTTCATTTCTCCAACATTTAGTTGTGTACCTAGTGCTGGGGTTTGAATCCGGGTCCTCAGGCTTACCAGGTTAGCACTCCAACTGAGCCACTGCTCCAGCTCTCATGTTCAATATTTTAATCATATTTTAAAACTCTCATTGGAGTGACAAGCAGATTTTTATGTCCTTAACTGAACACTGTACATTGTAAAAAAAGAAAGAAAAGAAACAAGAAGAAAAAAAGGATGGATGCATACACTGCTCACAGTTAGGTTCAGGGCTGCTGGAGTTCATTAAACATGATACCTTGTTTCTGGAGGCAAGTATTTAAATTTTGATTAAAATCGGAAATGAAAATTAGCTTAGTAATTTAAATCTACTTCTCAAGTAGACTCTAGCACAGTCTTTTTGATACAGAAAGGCCCCCAGGTAATTGTGTGTGTGTCTACGTATGTATGTTAGGGTAGGTCATGGTTAAGGTTGATTACAGGGCAGAAAAATGTCTTCCATGCCCAATGGCTCTTTGGATTGCTTGCCACTAGCAATGATACTAAATGTTTAATCAAATGCACTTGGATTCTTAAAAGGTATATGACTGTACTAAAAAGCCAACCTCAATTTATAATGAAGTTATAAACTAAAATAAAAATGAATAATTTGGGCTGGAGAATTGGCTCAGTGGTTACAGTGCTTTCCAGGCATGTGCAAGGACACAGGTTCAAACACCAGCACCATGTACGCAATGAAGTTTTGGAGCAATGAAAGCTCCATGAAAAACTAAACTTGATTCTCTTTCTCTCTTTCACTGTCTTTCTCTCTCTCTTTAAAAACAAAACAAACAAAAAAGAATAATTGTTTCTCTAGGGATAATGTAAGAATAAAACTTCAGTGGCTTAATTCCACCAGCTGGCGTTTTTAACCTATCAAAACTAAGGTTTGCAGAATTGCAATATGTTCAGCCTACAGCAAATCATCACATTACCCTTGTGTTCAGACATTAGTTTTCCTGTGACTTATCTGACCAACCTCATTAGAATTTCTTAGTAGATGATGCTAATAACTCATTATGGGAATAAAGATGTCTATAAAATTTGGTTTTAACACTTGAATTAGTTAAAAAAATAGCATTCCAATGGGCAGATTTTAGTGCACAGTAGTGTTGAAACACACACATTTATGTGCTCATCCTGGGTAGAAAATATCCAAATGAAAGGTGCCGGGAAGTTATGCCATATTCAAAAACTCATCCACCTGTAATTCACCAAGTTAGATTAAAGATGACATTCTGTAAAATTAATCATGAGGAGTATCTACTTTAGGAAAAATCTGCAGATAAGCTGGTATTTTGAAAGGACTTTTCTTGAGAAGCTGTTTGATTACAGGATAATTTCATTTACCAGACCTGCTTTTAACGTTATGTCTGAGACTTGAATATGAAACTTAAAGATGTATTATATAACTAAAATATGCCTGCGCACATGTGTTGGCCTTCAGGAATATAAACTGAGAGGCAAAGGAGGAGCAATAACAAAGTAAAATACTATTTACATACTTCAATTTATCTGAGCTTTCATCTTGTTTTTACAGAATAAAAGACAGGAGGCAATGTACTTTTTGTGAATGTTCAAATTAGACACGTAAGTTTGAGATCAGCTTGAAGTCATGGTGAAATATTTATGCAACTAGGTTTTGTTAGGGCATCAAGCTATTAGTGGCTTTGGAGAACATGTCTCATTATGGAAGACCAACGCTTGCCCAACTACTATTGTCAACATGCCATTGATAAAAGGATCTATAATATGACCTTCAAGGAATAACACCCCCGAGAGTAACAATGAGAAATGCAGTAAGACAGCCCTTTTGACATGCTTTTCTTAGACACAGGCTGACCTTATGTGTTGATGTCAAGAGAGTCTAAAAGCTAGATTGATTTTCTAATGGAATTTGTCAGATCCCCTTAAACTCCAGAAAGGCTAGTTTAGTCTGGTTTGTGAACAAGAAAGTAGAGAAACACAATGACAGAGTAATTCCACTAATAAAGAACGTTACCTTTGGAAAAAGTTATAGATCTATTGGCCATGCTCTTTATGTCTGGAAAACTGAGTGAAGGATTGGGAAGATGAATCTAATTGAAATATGAAGTACACTTCTCGTAGGTAAAGAAAGGAATATTTCTACAGAACATACCTATTTTGTGCACATGATTTCTGAATCACAGAATGCTAGCATTTGTTTTAAAGGTAAGCAAAGGATTTTTATAAGCTAATTTGAAATAGAAATTTTGATGGTATAAATAAATGCTGGATTCTTGAAATACACATGGTTAAGCTCCATGAGTGGTTAACAGCATAAAATTGTAAACCATGTTTGTATTACATATTTTAAGGGTGACTCTTTAACCTCAAATAAATAATGAATGTGTATAATGATTTCATCTTAAATCTACAATCAGCTATTTTTAGTATTGATGCCAAATAAACAATTTAATCTGATTTCATTTCATGTTTACTTTTTGAGGTAGCTCTGTCTTGTTAGGAAGAATTCTTTATTTTTTAAAAAAAATTTTATTGGTGCATTATAATTATACATAATAGATTTCATTAAGTCATATTTGTATTATGCGCATAACATAATTTGATCAATCTCATTCCCCAGTACCTTCCCTTTCCCTCTCTTCCTGCTTTGTTTTAAAATAAACTTCTTGTGTATACTGAATGTATACAACATGCTACGAGATACATATATAGTAAAAGGGCTGCTATAGTGAAATAAACTAACATATCCTTCATCTCACATACTTATCTCCCCTCCCCCAGGAGTAGCTAAAGTACAGTCATTTTCCAAAAATAGTATAGTGCACTATTATTAGCTATAGTTCTCACCCTGTACATCAGATCTTTTAACTTGTTGCTGCTACTCTGTATCCTTTGACAATACTTCATTTCTGTTCTCTCAACCCTGGTAACCACTGTTTTATTCTCTCTACATATATTTGATCTTTGTTTTTAATCTAAAGGTGCCACATGTAAATAGGATCATGTAGTATTTTTCTTTCTGTGCCTGGCTTATTTTATTTCACTTATTAATGTCAGCGTGTGTGTGTGTTGTGTTGCGTATGTGGTCCTGGGCTTTGTGTATGGTAGGCAAGGGCTCTACAACTAAGTCACATCCCTAGACCTGTGAATTACTTTTTTAAGACTGAGAAACACTTCTTCGTATATATAAGCCATAGTTTCTTCATCCACTCATCCACTGATGGATACCTGGGTTGTTTCCACATTATGGCTATTGTGGATAATGATGCAATGAACCCATGAGTGCAGAAACTTTTATGAAGTGGTGTTTTCATTTCCAGTCTCAAGTAACTTCCATGTTTTCTTCTAGGTATTTCATGATTTCAGGTCTTACATTTTTATCTATTTTGCGTATGGAAATCCAGTGTTCCCAACACCATATTGAAGAAATTAGCCTTTCACCACTGTGTCGTCTTGGTGTCCTTGTTAAAATTTAGTTGACTATGGGGCTGGAGTGGTGGCTTAGTGATTGAAGCACTTACCTGGTATGTGTGAGGACCTGGGTACAAACCCCAGCACCACATACAAAACTAAGTGTTGGAGAAGCAAAGACCAGATAAACAAACAAATAAAATTAATTATCTCTTTCTCTCTTTCCCCCTCTCTTAAAAAAAAAATCTGACTATATGTTTGGCTGTTTATCCACTGGTCTATTCTTATGCCAGTTTATCAAATGCTTTGATTATTATGGCTTTGTAATATAATTTTGTTTGGTTACTTATTTACTGTGATGCTGGGTAACACCTCCAGGGCTTCACCATGCTAGGCAAGCAAGCACTCTATCAGGGAACTACATCCCCAGCCCCTATAAAATAATGTTAAATTAGAAGATGTAATGTCTCCAACTTTGCTTTTGTCCCCTCCTTTAGAATTAGTATGCTTATTTGAGCTCTTTTGAGGGGTTCCATATTATTTTAGGTTTTTTGTTTTTAAAATATATGTGTGTGAAGAATGCCTTTGGGATTTACATAGGAACTACAATGAATCTATATATAGCTGACCCCTGAAGAATATCCCCATTTCCTACAGTCAAAATCTGCACGTGACTTTCGACTTTTCCAAAACTAATAGCTTGCTATTGTCCAGAAGCCTTTCCAATAAAATAGAGTTAACTAACATGTATGCTGTATATGCATTATACATACGGTGAAAAACATGCCAGAGCCCCCAAAGGACACATAATTTAATTGAGAGATGAACTGTTCAGGCAGATGATTAGCATCACAAGGCATTTTAAATGGATATTCATGATACTTGAACTTATCACCATGGCTATAGAGGTGGCTACAAAGCTATTTCAGTAGTGCAATTTGGACTACAGTTAATTTTAAAAAGCTATGGTTGAATAATACATTTTTATGCATGTTTACATTTTTGCTCAAATGCAAAAGGTGCCATCTATGGACTGTGCATAAATTTTGATAAATGTAACTTTCTCCCCTATTTTTTATTGGTATGTTACAATTGTACATCACAGTGACATTTGTCATCACATACTCATACATACAAGATAAATAGTAATAATTTTAATAATAAAAATGTATAGTTTATACAAGTAAATAATAAAATAGACTATTATCTCTACGTATTTTATGCATTCATAACATAACTAATTTTTCTTAATGTTTTTGACATTTACTTATTTATTATGATGCTGGGTAACAAATCCAGGGCTTTACCATGCTAGGCTCATTTGCGAGTTTTCTGAACTGTCCCAAATCTGAAAAAAGTCTACATATAAATGGACCGTTAGAGTTCAAACCTGTGGTTCAAGGGCACTGCTTTGGTTAGTATAGACATTTTTACAATATTAATTCTTCTGATTCATAAGCATAGAATATCTTTCCAATCATCTGTTTACCTTTCACAAAGCTTTCAGTGTACAGGTCTTTTACCTCCTTGCTTAAATTTACTCCTAAGTATTTTTTTAAACTCTATTATAAATGAGATTGTTTTCTTCACGAGTTTCTCAGGATGTCGTTTGAGTATAAAAATGCTAAAGGCTTCTGTATGCTAATTTTTCCATCCTACAACTTTACTGAATTTATTAGATGGGTATACCTTTTGAAAAAATCTCCTTATGTTTACCAAAGTCCAAAGAATTATTGTCAATGATTGGAAAAATGAATATAAGTGGAAAAGAGGCATTTAGAGAACCAAACCATTTCCTTCAGAAACAAATGTCCAATTTTAGATAGTTAATGTATGAACTCCTTTAAGAATTATTTTAGTTTATTCACATAAAATGTAGGTTAAATATCATTAACCAAAATAAAGGCCCTATGGTTTTTGGCTACCAGAATGCTACGTAGGAACTTGGATAAGAAATTGAAAACAATGACACTAAGCTGCAATCGGAAACTGTCCTCACAAGCTGTGCATCTTTAAAAAAATTTTTTAAATGCTACAAAATAAGGTTTAGAATACAAAAATCATTGATTCCTAAAGTAGTTATTTTGTTTCATTAATGTGTAACCATGTTTCTATCATACTTTAGGAAGAAAATGTAAACATTCTGGGCTTTGTAACAATGGGAATGCATGAAGTAATTTATTAATTTTGCTATCCTTATTTAAGTAGGCCATGGGCTAACTTTATGATTGATAGAGAACATTCTGCCCAATTTTCTCCTTGAAATAATTTTCAACTTGTATCTATAAATCTTGAATACAATCAAGGGATTAGAGCTCAAAACAAAATGTTTACTAAAATTTAAAAGATAAAAGACTTTACATTTAGACATTTTACATGGAAAATTCATTTTGCTATAAATGTGCTGATGATGTTAAGATTAGCTAAAAACAGCAAATTCTGGAGAAAAACAGGATTTTGAAATGTTAGTTAACTTAGAGGTCAATATTTTTCATGATGATTTATGGCCATAGCTGAATGTTCAAAGCTCTGAATAGGAGAGCGAAAAGCATTTCAGACTGTTCTTTCATTCATGGGGAAAACTGGAAAGCTACAGCACATCCTTAGGAGCTGCTCTTCCTGAGCCTGGGAATAGTTACAGCAAACCATGCTTTTATATTCCCTCATTTTCTCCCAAGAGGCAAGCCATTCGGGGTTGTTCATTTCCATCTCTACATTTCTTTGTCCTTTACTCCAGGATGATCCTCCCCCAGTTTCCCCTGTCTTTTCTAACTATGTCCTCTCCAAGCTCAATAAGGCAATGCACTATTTTGGTACTTACCCTTATTTACCACTTGAGCTCTGTTAGATAATAAGTGGCTAGAAAAGTAACTCCTATAGTAGTAGTAGTCATAGCAGTCCCTTAGAAGATCCCACAGGAAGTGCCTAGTATAGCTTCTTTCAACTTTTGGTCCCCAAAATAAATATCTATTGAATTGAGTGCCTGAGGAATGCTCTAAAATTATAGCAATTAATAATATTTGTGATGGCTATCTACTAATAGGTCAATTTAAAATGATTCCCAGTGGACAGGGTCATTATTTTACGTTCATAAATCTGTGAGAAGAGTCTCTGTGACGCAGAAGTCTGTAAGTGGAATACTGTTAAAGGACTGGGCTAGAAGAAAAATAATTTGAAAAGACTGCTTACACCCAGACAGTCTTTCAGAAAGACTTGAGAGTGCTGTTAAAAAGTCAAGAAGAGCAAGATACTCTATAGACAGAGGTATAATGGAAGAGGTACTGGAACCTTGGAATCACCTAGTAAACAGTGAAACCACCCCCGGAAAGCCACAGAACAATGCAGAGAACATTTACATACCACTCCTAGGTTCTATATAAAAGGTTCTGAGGTAATTCAGAACTCAAAGGCAGTTTCCTCTACCTTACTCTATCTAAGGTGTCTAATCTTAAGTCCAAATTTTAAAATTATTTTTAGAGAAGAACTGTGAGTGTATAATGTGCATGCAAGTGTGAGCCACAATGGACTTGTGTGATGAATAAATCAATTTAGAAGAACTTATTTCTGGAATCATGCCCACAAAGAACTTTCCATTTTGTCTTCATGATCCCATTACATAGGCTGCTCTGGGGAGGGGTACCGATTTGAGGAGATAACCCATCTTTGCTGGGGCAGCAGGGGCAGGGGAGAACGAAGGGTGATTGAGTATATTGTAGAAATTCAATTCTTAGGGCTGCTGTGGTTGGCTATCAGGAACCCACCCTTGCAGGGGAGCCAATGACCAAGAAAGAGCTTAGTTACTATTATCCCATGTTTCCACCTTGTGCCTTCACTCTGTGAAGAAACCTTGTGAGAGTCTCAGATCAATCTGAAAGGACATATGCTACAGAACTGCTGATAAAAGCATTCAGGCATTCAGGGTTCCTTAAAGAGGAGCACCTTGTAGAAGAGCAATGTGTGGGTGGTGAGAGGATTCTAATCATAGGGCACCCTGACAGAGTAGGTGTTCTCAGGCAGACAGCTTCAATCATTGGTTATCTAGGTGAGCACAAGTTCTGGTCCTGACTTCTGGTTTTAAGTGATATTTTGTTTACTGTTAGACTTTGTGCTTTAATTTCCTTATAAGCAATAACTCTGATCTAAGTTTTGTTTTTCAAACCATCTCTTTTCTCTTCCCCAGACCACAGGCCTGAATCACTTTGGTAAATATTCAACAACGAAGACAGTAAACTTAAGGCACTGATGTAGTACTAGTATGCAGAAGCATACTAGTATCTCAATGGTTAGACACACAGAAACCACAGTTGGGACAGCATGACTCAACTGCCAAGAGCTCAAGCTCTGGAGTCAGCTGCCCAGCTGCAACCCTAGCCTGGGCAAATCACTTAATTCTCTGAAACTTCACCCTCACTGGTCAATTTCAGATAACATTTGTCTACTTCAGAGGGTGGTTAAGAAGACTGAATGAGTAAAGTAATAAGAAGCACTAAGGACAGCACCTGGTACATGGTAGGCTCAAGATGGACATCAAGACTGCTCTTATTACTATACTCATTATCTTTATATTGCCAAAACTGGCAAAAAGACAGGAGAAAAGTCAACAGGCACTACTTACCCTCCCTGCCACCTGGGTGTTAATGCTGCTGGATTCATTCCATTCAGCTGTAGTGGCAGAGAATGACTCACTTCTCTACTTTCCTTTTTTTCCCATTCTGGGTCAACCTGTCACTCAACAGGTTAACTTCTGGGGAAAGCTGTTTGGTGTCCCTGGGGAGTTGCTTCTAGAAAGTGGATGGTGATTATTATTGTGATAAAATATATATAATATAAAATTTACCATTTTAACAATTTTTACTTAAGCATGTAGTTCAGTGGAATCAGGCACATTCAAAGAGTTGCTGGGTGGTGATCTTTGAAGGGCAACATTTTATGACTTCTAGGACATTCTCTTGTCTCAAGTTCATTGATGACCCTGATAATGACCAAGAAACCCTCTAGCTGTTTTCTAAGGATTTGCTTTGGCTCTGGTACTGCACGAGGTGCAGTCTTTATACCTTAGTATTTCCTAAGACCTTGATCTAAGATTTTTCCCATGATATTTATTTTTATGGATAATGAAATCAGGAAATGGTGATGGTGAGAACCCAACTGTGATCATGTGGATGCATAACTAAGATATGACATCAGATTTAATTTTCATCTCCAGGGCCACAGACAGAAAATCCACATTACAAATAGATTTTAAGGGGATGGGATTACAGCATAGGGATAATAATGTTATCACTTTACTACTTAAATTGCACAACACCCATTGCCTCTGTAACTGTTTAAAGACTGTTAAACTAGAGAACATTTAAGAAAAGTTTACAACCACTTAAGAATTGCCTTCTTGTTGCCAAAAAAATTTTCATTGTATCTCTCTGGCTGATTACTACAATGGCAATGAAGATCAGTGCAATAACCTAGTAAAATAAATATACAATACACATTTAAAATGAAATGAAAAACCTCTCAAAAAGTAGTCTATCTGCTAGGAAGATCACAAAAGAAACAAGAATATGCTCTTTCTTGATGGTTAGAGGATGCCTGTTCTTATGCTTCCTTTTCTCATTAGGGCACTATAGGAATGACCTTGCTGACTCAAACAATTCTTAACTTTACTAAAACTCCTGAAGAAGATGGAAATTAATTTTTTAAAAAAATTCTGGAATGTTATTTCTATTTTCCAATTCACCACAAATTTAATATAACATAAGAAAGTGATAAATACACACATTACTAATTGTTTTTAAAAAGCAATTTCTTATGACAAACTGAGAATCTGCGGAATTTTAGGAATGAGTCACTGGTGACTAGAATGAAAGGAAACAGACTGATGCTTTGAAACCATAAAGGGGTACAGAGAATGTTCACAAAGCATAGTCAGGATAAGAATTACTCCAAGTTTGAAGAGTTCATCTGTTTGCACATTTCTGTTACAGCCAAGGTAATTTTCTTTTACAGTCAACACATTTATTATTTTGGCTCTAGTTAAAAGACATGCTAATCAATTCTTTTTTTAATGTTAATTTTTCTTTCCTGTTTGTTTTTCCTTTATTTGGTTATGTGGTGTTGGGGTTTACCTTGGACCTTGTGCATGACCATGGGCAAGCACTCTACCATGGAGTCACCTCTTCAGCCCTGTTAATAAATTCTTAAAACATTCACATTTTATGATGTTAAGAACTGAATACATCTAAAAATATTAATTAGAACCTATAATAGTGCTTCGGTAACTAATTCAAAAGCTTTTCTTTTCATCATCTACAATTTAACTTTGCATTTACTTTTTCCTGGTTATGAATTCTATTTTCCTGTGTTTTAAGTGGCTGGTAATATTTTATTGGATATTGAGCAATGTGTGACTTTTACATTATTGGATGTTGGAATTTATTATATTCCTTTAAGGCACAATGTGCTTTATCCTAAAAAGTAGTTATTTAGGGACTATTTGGTCCTTTCAAGGCTGGGTTTTTAACTTTGTTAGGATGGATCCAGTGTAGTGGTTAGTTAATTTATTCCTTCATTGAGGCAACATCTTCTGGGGAATGCATGCATACTTGACCATACACCCAAGAGGATTCCTTTTCAGATCTCCTAAGCATTCTCTGGACATTTTGGTGTTTCTGATCTCCTATGCATCTCCTCAACTCAGCGAGACTGCAGGACTCTTTTCTTTGGGTCTTTCTGCTTAGGCAGCTTGGAAAGTGCCTGAAGGTAGTAAGCTAGGCAATCCTAAAGATCACTTCACTTGTCTCTATTCACTCAGGTACTGTAGTCCTGGGTTGGCTATTTTCCAATGTCTAGTTTCCTTGTACATAAAGTAGGAGCATAAATCTGGTGCCTGTTATTTTGTAATGGCCAGAAGCAGAAGTCCACATTGATGCATTTTAAAAACATAATGAATAACTCGGAAAATGAAGTATGTCTAATCTAATGATTAAATTCACTTAAACCTAGCTCTAAACAAGTAGGCTTCACTCCTGCCTTAACTACATATGGTCACTGACTTCCAGGAGTTTGTCATACAATGTAATACCCTGACATATTCTAAGTTGTCTTTTAGGCCTGACACATACACAAGATAAGAACAGAGGAACGAACACCATGGTGGCAATGAACGGTAAGAAGCTTGAGCTCATAATAAGGCAGATTCCTGGAAAGCTCTTCAGGCAGGTGGAGTTGCACAGGGGATATAGTCTGTGCATTATGAGTGCTGGGAATAAAAATGCAGATTTATAATTCATTTTATAGAGGATAGAAGATAATCCTAAACAGTGAAATTATCCAGAACATAATGAAAGAAGCCTAAAGCAAATTGAAATCATCAAGTTTAACTTATAATTCATTCTATTTGTTACTTTTTTTAAACAGTAAACATTTATTTACAGAAAATAAATTCCTTTACATACAAAAACTCCAAACTCACAAAACTGTGAAGAAGCCACTTACGGGTATTATATAGGGAATGAAAGTGCTTTTTAAGACATCTCAAGATCAGTTCATCACACCTCACACAATTAAATATGGGCCTTCAGTTAAATACATTCCATACAATCATACTCACAGTTTCAAAGTGTTTACAGAGGCTTACATACAACACCTTTTCTCTAATAATAATGCTGCAACATAGGGTAAAAATACAATCTTCAATTCACAAATGAGGGCATCTCACTAACTATGGTAGTTAGTGAGAGCTGTGTCAAGACTACAGTTTTCCTGACAGCTTTATAACTCAGTAAAACTTGGTTTCTTGGACTTAATCCTTCTTTAAGGTCATACTTTGTATTATGCTCATGATCTGTCTGGTGAATCTAGCAGGGGGGGATAATAAGATTTGCTGAAAATATGCATGCAAGGACATGTCATTATGACTTAGAGAAGAGGTGTAAATGCTGTGAAGATCAAGGCAAAAGCTTAGATATAAACAACACAAAGCATTTCACACTACAGATCAACCCCAGTGTTTTCAGTATTTAAGACCTCGACATCCATATACAGAACAAAGCAGCTCAGGACATCAAAATGAAATTATTCTGTGTATAATATACATGACAGTACTCTGACAGTGCTGCTTATAGAGTACAGGAATTTATTTATATTTAATGTATCTTCCAAATTAGAAAAAGTTATGAAATTAAGAAGTTATGAATTGGGGCTGGAGCGGTGGCTCAGGGTTTCGGTGCTTGCCTGGCAAGCAAGAGGACCCAGGTTCAAACTCCAGCACCACGTACACGACTAAGTGTTGGAACACCGAAGGCCATGTGAAAAACTAAATAAAGCTGTTTCTCTCTTTCTCTGTCTCTCTCACTGTCCCTCTCTCTTTATTAAAAAAAAAAAAGTTATGAACTGATCCAAACTGGCAAGAACTCCAACATTACTCATAGTGTTCAGCACATTTTCACAGTTGACACTAAATGTTTCAAGAGTTGAAGGGACATCAGAAGAATAGGGGCCACTATTTGGTACATTAAGTGAACTGGAATATTCCGAGGTTATGGGGGGGTAAGAAACTATTAAGCTAAGTCACATGGTTACAGAGGTAATAACAGAGCTCTTCTAAAATAAAAACAAAATGTATAGTTTGGGTTTCTTTCTGTTCATTTTACAACATTTTACTGGATGCAAGAAAGGTTAAAAGAAAAAGGATAAAGAGAACAGCAGGATAAGAAAAGAAAGGCAAGTGCAGCAAAGTCAGGAGGAAGTATATAAATCAGTGACTGACTCAGGGGAAAAGGGAAAACAAAAAGGAAATAACCAAGGCTGTACTACAAAGCTCCTTCCAAAGAAATAAAAATGTGCTGGTCCACTTCCGCTGCCTTTGGTTCCTGCTCAGTTATTCTTTGGAGAATGGGAAGAGACTTTAGGCTTGAAGATGAAGCCAAATAAAAGACTGGGGTGAAGGTAGAGTGAGTGCATATGGACTCTAAAAACATACAGATTAACTGTTTTTATAATATAATCTCAAAGAAGTAAAGCAAAAACAAGAGTTCCCCAGATTAGTGGAGATAGGTCACAGATGAGCAAGAAAGACTGGCAGGGAGTGGGGTCACAAAAGGCTGAGAAACATTGCTTTATATGAAGCACTAGTATCTGTGGTGAAAGATGATATGAATTATATGTTCTTTGTAACCTTGGATGCGTGTCATTCAATGCTTTTAATAGTTTTCCTGACATCTTAAAAACCGAAAAAATTTGGTTTCACTGACTTAATCCTTTTTAAGGTTGTCTTACATTGTGCTCACGATCTGTCTGACACTGGTGAGTCTTGCAAGGGGCATAAGGTTTGCTGAAAAGGACATGTCATATGACTTAAAGAGAAGTGAGGCAGAAGACGCTGAAAAGATCAGGATTCCTGAAAGAGGCAGTTTTCAGAAAGCTGCCATGAACAAGTTGATGTAAGAACCTATGTAAAAACCAATTGCTCACATTTCTTTGTGTGTTACTATTTGTAGGCAGAGGAAAGAGTCTAATGGTTGGCCTGAAAGAATTATTTACTCTTCTTTCCAGTATTCACACCTGATCCCTGAGGACATCAGAAGTAAAAGAATAGCGTCATTAATAAATCCTCTAGGTATATAATCTTTAAAAGTCAGCATAAGACTCTGGTATAATTCAGCGGTAGAGTGCTTGCCTACCAAATACAACGCCCTAGGTTTTATCCTCATTGGTGGGAGCTGGAGGGAGGGTGTCAGTGGTCTCAGAAAGTGGTACAATTTGCCAGGTCACCTGAGGGAGGAATGCAATGGCGAAAAGGTTAATTATTGTGACACAGAAGATCAGGGCACCAGGACTTCTAAGTTTAGGGATCCTGAGTGCAGAATGCATAGTCAACATCCTGGAGGGTGTTATACACTGATACCAAATTTTAAAATGTGCTGGATGAGGTGGCACACACCTGTAATACCAGCGGCTTTGGAGGCTGAGGCAGGAAGATTTCAAGTTCAAAGCCAGTCTCAGCAACTTGGTGAGACCCTGTCTCAAATTAAAAAATAAGAAGGGCAGGGGATGTGGCTCAGTGATTAACCACCTCTGGGTTTAATCCCTGGTACACGCCCCCCCCAAAAAAGTATCTACTTTTTAAATTTATGAGAAGTAAAAACCATGTTCTGTTATTTATAAATCAGGCATAAGTATTTCTGACAATAAATTTCACTGGAATGATTCTATTTACCAGTAGCAAGCAGAGTATATTAACAAGCATATTACAGATATGGACTGAATGGGGGGGCAGAAATCTAAATCTCAAAATAAATTAGTTAATAAAGAAATAGCATTTAAGTTTCAAAAGTGAAGAACTAAAAGAATTACATAGGCCACAGTCAGATATTTAATAATTTTATAATTTCTACGTATTTTATTTTTATTTATTATTTTTTTTGTTGTTGAGAATTGAGCCCAAGGCCTCCTGCATTCAAAGCACATACACTACCATGAGTTACATCTCTAGCCCTATTTCCAGGTACTTTAAAATAGTGAAAGAGACACCTATGGCATATTCTTACTTGTGAATAACATTTGAAACTTTCTATTTGCATAGAGACCAAGAGTTTACTGAAGAGGTAGACAACATACACAGGAAAAATAAGTCTTGTTGGTACAAGCCTGTTTAGCAAAGCCTGACAGAGTTACATCTCTCTTGAGTGAAGCTGTAAATAAATCCAGTAGTAAGTGCTGGGCAGCTATGAAATGTGCTCCTTGAGTGTACTACTAGCAAAATAAAAATTTCTTTTTTACACACCTCACTGGCAATGAAATACATATGCTCAATAAAATAATTATAAAAGAGACCGAATAATCAAAGTTTAAAAAAAGTATGAATAAAACCATAGGAAACAAGCATTAATTAGCATATACATATAAATAAAGGTTAATGTAGTGACAGACTGAACATTAAATTAGTGAAGGCCAAAGCAAAACAAAAACACAGGTGGGTGTGGTGCTGCAAACCTAAAATCCCACCTACTTAGGAGCCTGAGGCAAGAAAATCACAAGTTTGAGGCCAGCCTGGAAAATTTCTGGAAGGCCCTGTCTCAAAATTTTAAAAAACTTTAAAAAGGGATGGGGAATGTAGCTCAGTTGTAGGCTGCTCCTGGTTTCAATTCTTCATACTGCAAAGAAAGCCCCCCTCCCCACAAAACAGACAAAAAGCACCAAAACAAAACAAAACAAAAAACTATGTAAGAGGGTAGTAGAGAAACAGGAAAGACCTTTAACCTAAAATATATAATTCTTGCATAATTCCTTTCCCTATCATTTAAAAAATATTCTTTTTACTCTAGAAAGAGAAGAATTAATCTTTTGAATTTTTAAATTGCTGCAATCTTTTATTTCATTTAAAGAATAATGAAGAAAACATTTATTAAAATCTAAATTAAATGTTCTTGGCTCCAGAAATTCTTCAAGTAAGGGAAAGGTCTTTGAATCATTCCTTGGGTAAATAGTTCTGAGTAGAAGACATATTCACATGGGAGTAAATAAAGAACGGTGTTTGTAGATATTGAGGGCATGCTTCTCTTTTTAATTTCTTATTTGTGTTTTCAGATCCTTTTACCAACAATAGAATACTTTGATAGCTTTACCTAATTCCCTAATGAACATCAGACACAAAAGATTTGAAGGGGACAAAAACAACTAAAATTCTGACACATGTTAAATCTTATGAGTAAGAAAGTGTGGTTTTAGTGGAGGAAGACCTTCACTTGGGAGAGTGTAGAAACTGACAAGTACTGATCCAGACCATCCCATTACTTCCTTGTCAGCGTTCTCTACTCAGGACACACTGAAGCCCTGAGTTTGAACCCCAGTAAATAGGACAGAATAGAACAGAACAGAACATATCAGTTCAGATCACTGGTGATTTCTATGAAGGAAAACTCCAAGATTATACCTTGTAAAATAAATTGAAAAGTACTTTCATTCTGTCAGATACAGCAGTTTTTTTTTTAATGAGATCAACTTCCAAAACAATAAAATTAGAGATTACTGCAGGGAGAGCTATAGACTTTATAAGAAACAAAAATCTGCAGTAATAGCTAAGTGGCATATAGATTTATATTAATGATGGGACAATCAAATACACATAGAGAAATGCTGAGTAGAAGTAGGTCAAAACCAGGGCTAAAAGATGATGTCAGTGTGTCACAATTTACCCCCAAATTATGAGACAAACTTAACTGACATACACTTTGCTGAGTCCACCTGAATTTGTTTCCAATGGAAACAACCTCAAATGAAAATTAAATACTTCTCTTTAAAAGATACTTGATTTAAAGTTTAACAGGCGGCAATCATTTTTAATAGATATTTTAACTTTGAAGAAAAGAAATGAAAAAGCCAATACAGACACATCATCAAGGACTATATCTAGAACCCTCCTTTTTTAACCTTAAGACATCAGCCCAGGGACACATGACCTGAGTTCCCCCCAAATATAACTCACAACATAAATCAAAAGCTTTTTTATTGAGCTGCTATATTGTGACTTTAATTTACCTTTGCAGAGAACTAAACAAATAAGCAAACAAAAATCTCCTCTAAATAGTAATCTTGCACTTAAAAACTTCTACCACATTGAACACTGTTAACTTTTTGAACTCATATGATTAATTACAACTCTAAAGTAACCACAATATTTTGACTGTGAATTCACTAAGATACATGGTATCTTGCAGTAACAGAAACACTCTGAATAAGGCTGAAGTTAAATATACCAATCAAGACAAAGCATACACACTTTCCTCAGGTAAAGGTACTCTTCCACTACGAGCAGGGGTGGTTGGCACTCTTACGTGACGTTGCCCCAGTGAAGCATGATTCTTTGTGCAGTTAGCTGAGTGTTGTGCACTCTCCTCTAGAATTTTTCTTACAATATAATGCTGGCATTGAAAGCTAGATAAACTATAAAGATAACTTCTCTAGAACTCTACTCTTACTAACTTCTCTAATGCATTTAAATTAGACTATGTATGCATGTGTTTCCATCAGAAGAATCACTCTGAACTAGCTATTTGCTCCCAGTACCATTCCCTACCCTCCCACCCCTGCCCCAACACACATGATCAGTCTCTGCAACAATGCTCTACATAAAAGAAAGGTGGTGTACCTCCTTGGTGTGAACAATCTCTACAAAAGGTGTTACCCTTACACCTGCCTGTAAGGCACACAGTTGAGACAGGCTTTTGTTGGCTATCCTATTCTGAGGGAAGGCAGTGCTGAATTAAGGGTGTGGGGGGGGGATCTAGTGCCATTTTCTTTCTTTTTGGTGCTAGGGATCAAACCCAGAGTCCATGAATTGCTAGGTAAGAGCATTACCACTGAGCTATAGCCCCAATCAAAACTGTTTTTTTTTTTTTGTTTGTTTGTTTTGTTTTTGTTGCTGTTGTTACTGGGGACTGAACCTACTGGCACTTAATCACTGGGCCATATCCCCAGGCCTTTTTATTTTGAGACAGGGTCTCATTAAGTTGCTTAGTGCTTCGCTAAGTTGTTGAGGCTGGCTTTGAACTTCTGATCCTCTTGCCTTGGCTTCCTGAGCTGCTGAGATTACAATGAAGCACCTGGCAAAAACCACCACTTTCAAGAAAAGAAATTCAACTTTATGAACTTCATTTGGCAACAGATTTTTCTATAGGATATTCTTAAGCAAAAAGTTCTTCAAATATATCAGACCTATTCTAATGTATTTTGATTTACACACATTTTTCAGAACTGTTATGGAAAGAAATATATTGGTACTTTGTAAAAAGAAATTCCTGTACTATTACACAAATTCTTCATGATATGACATAACCAAAAATTCATTACCCACCAACACTAAGCTCCAGGATCTTTTAAAGACAAACATGAAGAAAAGAAAAGAGAAAGTAGTTATTACAGTTGTGTAAAAATAACTAAGGTAGCATTTTAGAAATATCTTTTTTGAACAAGAATTACTGAGTGCTGTTACTGATAGTATCTTGCTCAGGCCAGATACTGAATTAAGGAAAAATGATAAAGATGACTGTTCAGTTGATAAGGGTCCCACACTCACACATCAATAGGGTTACATTAATTCTTCATATTTTAATAATTATGATATTTTCACAAGACACCATATAATCACAAATACCTAAATCAATAATCTAGATGCTTTGTCCACACATTAATTTCTGAAAAGTTAGAGGATTTATGAAGTTTCAAACTCAAATTTCCATATTAAAAGACCACAGGACATAGTGAGATTTCAAATATGTATTATTTGAACATGTTGTTTACATAACTTATCTTTATTTCTTCTGAAGTTAAAAAAACAAAAAACAAGGCTTAGGATGTAGTTCAGTGGAAAAGGACTCTCTTAACCTGCACAAGGTCCTGCGTTCAATCCACAGTATTTGAAACAACAATACACACACACACAACAGAAAACTGTATTCAGTGGCCTGAAGAGCAATACACACTGCATCTTTCAGTTCCATATTATTAATTTGAACCTTGCTAATTTGAAAATATTTGGCTTGTCCACAACAGTCCCTG
This sequence comes from Aplodontia rufa, assembly GCA_004027875.1. Classification (NCBI taxonomy): domain Eukaryota; kingdom Metazoa; phylum Chordata; class Mammalia; order Rodentia; family Aplodontiidae; genus Aplodontia; species Aplodontia rufa. The sequence continues at coordinate 37,813 of PVKS010004978.1, forward strand.
ATAAACTACAAAAATATCTCAACTCCCAATTTTGCTAAAGGTAGGTAAGTTCTGAAGCTGGGTGAGGGATATATTATAGTTCATTATAAATATTCTCTCTATTTCTGTAAAGGTATAAAAAACCTACTTCAACCTTTTCCTTGGTAAAGCAGAGTCTACAGGCAATCTAGTATAAGCATTTTACTAGTATTTCTTATATGGACAAAAAAAACCTGTTAAGTCCTCACTTAAAACGTTCTACGATTAAAAAACGACTAACGAGGCTGACCTCTCAGCTGTGCTGAACTACACATGGCATCACAGGACACTCTCACCAGAACTCTGAAAAGGATGCACCACAACTTTATAATGGTCAAAAACAAAGAAAGAAGAATCATAAATTGCCACCCTAGGGATTCATCTTATACTTTTAAGGATGCTGTAACACTTTCCGGGCCAGTTAAAGTTGACAGATATTCCCTGGGTCAGGACTAAGGAAACAGAAGTGTGAAAAATAAACATGAAGATGATAAACATGTATCTTTCCTATTTGCCAAATAGAAACAATATCTCAAAAGAGAAGAGTGAGACTATATATGCACCTTTTTTTTATAGAAGGAGAGAGAGAGAGAATTCTATTTGCTTTTTTTCATCTGTTTTTCGTTGCTCTGATAGTTGCGTACGTGGTGTGGGATTTGAACCCGGGTCCTTGTGCATGTCACACAAGTGCGATACTGCTGAGCAACTGTTCCAGCCCCTTAAACGCACATTTTTAATACATCTGACCCATCAGCAAAAATGGTAAAGTCTAGATTTTACCATCTTGTTAGGATTAAACCTAACAAGGATATAATTTAAACTGTAAAAAACCCTAAAGATTTTGCAGATTGATATTTCTGGACAATGACCATCAAAAAATAATAAACAACTGCTGTTCTTTTTCCCTAGGCAAAAGTGGATGTTCAGAGAAAATATCAACCTGATGGTTATGGTAAATAAAGACTTGTCCACGCAAAGCAGAAATACCAAGGGCTAGAGAGGACATTCTTGCTTTGGTATGATATCATCTCTCCTATCCTGATGCCAACAATCCTTTGCTGGCAATTCTGACTCAAAAAGGCATCCTTATTACTTGTTTTACAACTAGGGAATTCAAGATCTAAATCTACGAGCAAATAATGTCAGCTTCCCTTTCTCATTCAATATTCCCTAGAAAATCATTCCTTGATCAGGAGCTACAATGTATTGGGTGTTTTCCTCCCCCCTCCTTTTTTTCTAAGAAAGAGGAACAGTGAGAGAGAAAAAGAAACAATTTATTTAGTTTTTCATGTGGCTTTTGTTGCTCCAAGACTTCATTGTATATGCGGTGCTGGGGTTTGAACTCGTGTACTTGTGCATGCTGGGCAAGCACCGTAAACGCTGAGCCATGCTCCAGCCCTTATTAGGCCTTTTTGCTTGCATTATTATATACATTATCAGTATCTCTTGTAAAACAACTAGAGATGGGAATGCAGTGGTGGCTCAGTGGTTACAGCGTTTGCCTGGCATGAGTGAGGACCCAGGTTCAAACCCTACCACCACATACACAACTAAGTGTTGGAAAAACAAGGCCCAGAAGAAAAAATAAAGTCAATTCTCTCACTCTTTCCTTCTCTTAAAAAAAAAAAAATAAATAAAAACAGAATTTCTTTCTTAAAAAAAAAAAAAACCCCACTCAACGAAAGAGTTTATCCGTATGAAACAACAATGTAGTGAAATTCTTTCAATAGCATTTAAAGCTCACAGTTTGAAACATATAGATCAGGGGCTGGAGCGGTGTCTCTGTGGTTGTAGTGCTTGCTTGTCATGCACGAGTATGTGAGTTCAAACCCAAGCACCAAGTACATAGTGAGGTCTCGGAGCAACGAAGACATGTGAAAAACTAAATTAAAATTGATTCTCTCTTTAAATACAAAACAAAACAAAACAAGAAATATATAGTTCAAAGTCTGTATTATGGAATCGCTATTTTCACACTATCATTATCAACTTACACTCATATTTCTTTTTTTTTTTTAAAGAGAGAGGAGAGACAGTGAAAGAAAGAATCAAGTTTATATTTTTTATCTGTTTTTTGTTTATCTGACACTTGGTTGTGTATGTGGTGCTGGGGTTGAACCCAGTCCTCATGCATGCCAAGCAAGTGTGCCCTAGTGCTGAGCCACCACTCCAGTCCCTTACATGCATGCTTCTAGATGCTGAGGCTGGAGCTCTGTCACCTTAACAACTCTCAAAGACTAGTTCAGTGCCTGAAACTGAATGGGACTCCCTTGACTGTGGTTAAGATTTGTTATCATATCTAAGAACTTCCTTGCTAAAAGGTCACTAGAACATAAACTAAGACCCCGGGGTTTTGGTTTTTGCTTTTGAGGGTTTTTTTTTTAAAAAAATCAAACTTATGCTGATGGTACAGAATTACTTCTATGAAACTTTTTAAGTTCATGCAACAGAGATATTTTTATTATGATGTATATATTCTCTGACTTCATTAATTTCTACTAATGAATCTTCAATTTTTTCTTTTACCTCCTTCAGTATTGCATTATTGAGCAGCATTATTTCCAAAATGATCTGAGTAAGACTGTGGGAACCTGTGGGGTGAAAAGCAGCAGTGACCCAACCCAGGAATCCATGAGTAGTGCTGAGCTAGTATACAAATTTTCTGGACTTTATTTAATCTCCTGGTATTAGAAACACCAAGTGAACTGATTAACTGCAGCTATTTAATGTTTCCTAAATAACAGGGGCCAAAGTTTATGCTTTGTAATACTAAAGCTTTTGTTCTTTGAACTGGGTGTAAAAGAAGTTAAATGACTATAAATTATAGTCTATCTACATCCATATGTGAAAGGGCTGATTAGAATGATTTTTGGGATCATTCAGCTTGCAATGATCTGGAAGCCAATTCTTCACAAATTCCTTGAAGTTGTGTGTTTGCTAACATACTGTGCCATGTATTTGTGCTTCCTACATTTCTCATTTTTAAAAAGCTGTAGGCATCAGAAGAAACCTGTGTCTATGCAGCCAACTGTAGTGGCTGCTCTAGAAATTTTATTTTTTAACATTCCCGCTGATATGGCCTGTTTTAAAAACAGATTTCTCATTTTCATCTAAATTTCAGTTAAAGAAATTGTTCTTTGTCAGTTCTTAATTACAGTAGAATGGGCTGTTCAGAAGCAAGGTCCTGGCTACTGTGCACACAACTGGAATCCTATGAACGTGTATTCTTCATCAATCTTTCAGCTTACATATTTAGTATAATCTACATAAAATAAATATGTGGAAATAAGTAATTCTATTTTATAGTTCCCACCCAAAAGCATCCATTATCAATTATAAAATTTTAATATTCAATAACACATTCTACTGTCTAATCATAACCAGGCCAAAGACAAGCAATTAATAACAAACCTAAGGAATCAGAGACAATTTACGGATAAAGATTGTATTAGCTATTTAAAACAGGCCTTGAGTGATCTGAAACAAAGAGCCATGATGCTGGAGATGAGGAAAAAGCCATTCTCCTGACCTTTTACAGCTCACCTTAACAGAGCCACTGGGAGCAAAATCCTCTTTTCATTTGCTCAGTCCATTTAAGAAAAAAGCTCTTACCAGTGAAGCTGCAGCTGTGCTCACCCTCAGTCTAATTACCTTGTAAGGCTGAGGGTTAATTAGTTGCCATTCTCAGCTCTTATTTGTTGTTCTAATAAAGATTTGCATAAATCTAAGACTGGGGTAACTAATACTTGATTTTTATTTGAAAGGTGATAGGAGTGGGAATAGTTCCCCTACCCTGACTGTTGTTGATGGTTGTGGGTGCTCTGACCATTTTCATTTGACCTGGTTTGTAGGTTCTGCGTACCTTAAAAGTGGCAATTATGTCAAGTTGCTTATAAAGGCAGGACCCTACTGGTCAAGGCAGATAAAAGGGGAAAGAAATACACAGATCCCGCTTGGGTTCCAAATGACTCCCCCCTACTCCCAGAGCAAGAGAGAGCCCAATCGCAGATATTTTATAGATTACACTGCTGGTATATCTAATCTTTGACAATTAAAAAAAAAATCTTCATTTTGGAAAACTTTGAACTTATTTAAAATAGAAAAAATAGTACCATGAACTCATTATGTAGAATCAATAATTATAATTGTCAATCTTGATATCTTCTACACCCCATCCATCTCCAATTTTTTTGGACTATTCTGAAGCAGATTTCAGATACCAAAAATTTTATTTATAAACACCTCAGTATACATCTCTAAAAGGGCAGGGCATGGAAAAATTTCATAATCACAATTCCATTACCATACTTAAAAATTTCTGGCAAAAATTGCTCAATATCAAATGCTTTTCCTTCCAAATTTCCAACTGTCTCATAAAAAGTCATATATTTGAGATTTTAAAATGATACAGTATCAGAAAAGTATTTAAAATGAAACAAGTTCATAATGCTTTTGAAGAACAGTAGCAGAGTTAGGAGAGTAGAATTGAGATGAGTAAAATAAGGCCAGATGATATTATGCAAATTATATAATTTTTAGAAAAAGGAAAAATAGCTGAGTGTGGTGGTGCATCAGTGAAATTCCAGAGACTCAGGAAGATGGCAAGTTCAAAGCCAGCCTCAGCAACTCAGTGAGGCCCCAAGCAATTCAGTGAGACCCTGTCTCAAAATAAAAAATAAAAAGGGCTGAGGATGTAGCTCAGTGGTTAAATATCTCAGGGTTCAATACCTGGTATCAAAAGAAAATGAAAAGCATATTAGACATATTTCTAATTGTTACTTTGTAAATAAAGCATCAGGTATAGGAAAACCGTTTGGCTCCTTATTTTATTTAAAAAATGTCAGTGTTCTCAGTAGAGTTAATATTTTTTGTTTGTTTTGATGGTACTGGGGATCAAACCTACGGCCTTGCACATGCTAATAAGCAAGTGCTCTGCCACTGAGCTATACTTCCAGCCCAGGATAGTTGATGATTTTGTATGGGGTTAAAATACTCTATACTTATAAGTCAAAGACTATAAGATAAACATGTTTTAAGTAATATTTTAAAGAAACAGATTTCATAATAAAGAATATCATGTAACATCTAAGAGGTTAAAAAAAAAAACTCCACCTGCAAAACAGCAAGAATAAACTTCAATAGATGACAGAAAATTGAACAGAACTTCAACTGAATATATGCTGAATAATGACTTGAGAAGACAGTATTTACAAATAACAGCATTCTGTGAAAAAAGGCAATGTGATTCCTTAGTGGTACTCTCAACTTCAGCAATCCATGGGCTAAAATATGTTCACCAAGCAGAACCAAATCCAGGGAATCTGGGAGGCTGGAGGCTGTTGCTGACCATTCAAGCTTATCATCCTTTACTCCTCTCTGCTGTGTCACAGCCAAACTACGGTGCTTGCGTAATGTCTTACAAGTGAGTGTTATGTAAGGTTCAGTATAACCTTCACTCTTAAGCGGTGGCGGCTATTATTAGAACTACCCACACCACTGCATGGGAACAGAATGATTATTGCTGGCACCCATCATGTTTGGATGGATGTTTGCCACCAGAGAGAAGTAACCTTAAGAGATAACAGAGTAAGAACTATGAATTCAGAATTAGGCTTGGATTATGAAATCTAGAGTGTCAATGATGATGTGGTGGTGTTAGGAATTATATAATATTATCTTCGCTCATTTAAACTGAGCTGAGTCGATATTTATCAATCACCTACTGTATGCTTATTTGGTGTCTGAAATACTCTGGGAAAGAATATTAACCACAAAACACTACTGTTTACAAAAGGCTTTCATGTACACCATCTCATTTTAAACTCACAGGAGCCCACTGATTTAGGAAGGGCTGGTGGTAATCTCCATTTCATTCAAGACACCATGTGTGAGGAAAGTGAAGTGGCTAGTCCAAGGGAACACACAATCAGAAAACAGTGGAGCTGGTTTTAAAGTCCATGTCTGGGGCTGGAGTAGTGGCTCAGTGGTTACGGTGCTTGCCTGGCATGAGCAAGTACTTGAGTTCAAACCCCAGCACCATGTACACAACAAAGTCTTGGAGCAATGAAAGCCACATGAAAACGAAATAAAATTGATTCTGTCTTTCTCTCTCACTGTCCCTCTCTCTCTTAAAAAAAAAAAAATTCATGTCTGCCGTCTATCCATATCAAACTAATAAGGATGTGTAGTCACACCCTCAAAAAAGGTAACTTTTTTTTAATGAGCTAGATCTCCTGATAGAGACAAGTGTAAATTATGAGATTATTAAAAAGATTTCAAATTTAGTTTATGTAGGGATAAGTGAGAGAGCATTTTTTAAGTTGGTTAAATATGTATCAACATGTAAGGTCTACTTCTGAAGTGATCACAGTTGTTAAAATAACTACAGATTCAGAAATAGAACAATCTTATTTATTCATATTCTATCAAATACTTGTGTATATATTTGAAAACAGGTTAGATTGAAGTTCAACTTAAATCTAAGGAGAAGAAAACCTACAGAGGCTTTAAAGTGTTATCAGATAAGAGTGTGAAAGGTCTATTAAACAAAAGAATGGATATTTTGACTTGTTCAAGACAACTCTTTAATCCAGAAGTATCAATATTCATAAAATTGAGTTGCCAATTAGGAAACCTTTTTATATATGTTAAAGTGTGATAAGCTAAATGTCAGTATGATTTTACAAATACTATTCTATTCTCATGTTTGATAGCTTTAAATGCCATTATTATTTTTAGGCAGCTTCTTACTATAAACAATTTTATTTTCATTAGGCATGGCACAGGTTATAATCCCAGCCACTGGGGAGACTTTGGCAGTAGAACAACAATTTCAAGACCAAAAAGGGTTTCTTCTCTTTTTCTTACTTGCTTGCTTGGGAAAGAACCCAGAAGTGCTTTACCACTGAGATACATCACCAGTCCTTTAAAGTTAGAATAGAGCTAAATTGCCCAGGCTGCCCTTGAATATGGAAATATGCAATCCTCCTGCCTGGGTCTCCTCAATTGTTGGGGTTACTGGCATGCACGACCATTCTGGACTCCCCCTACTTGCTGTTCTAGGGAAGTAACCCAGGGACCTGCACATGCTAGGCAAGCACTCCATTGCTGAGCAACATCTCCAGCCCAGATTAGGAAATGTAAAGTCTCAAAACAAAAACAAAAGGAGGGAGGGACTAGGGATGTAGCTCAGTGGTAGAGTTTCTCTGGGTTCAACCTACAGTGCCACAGTACCGTTAAAAACAAAATAAAACATTTTCAAAATGTACTTCCTTAATTTGTTTGATTTTTACTTCTAGTCAGGAGTGATTTTTCTTTTCTTTTCTTTTCTTTCTTTTTTTTTTTTTTTGTAGAATGCATCTACAATTTTCTTTTCTTTTTTTTTTCAGGGCTAAGGACCGAATTCGGGGCCTTCTATGTGCTAGGCAAGTGCTCTGCCACTGAGCTAAATCCCCAACCTGCATTTACAATTTTCTGAGACGGAAAAACCCCAAACAAAATTAACCCCCCAAAACCCTTCAAAAAACTGCTAATTCACTTAACAGTAATCTTTTTTTAAAAAAATTAATTTTATTTATTTATTTTTAATCTGCTTTTTATTTCTTGGATACTTAGTTGTGTATGTGGTACTGGGTTTCTAATTCTGGTCTTCATGCATGCCAGGTGAGTGCTCTAACCGCTGAGCAACTGCTCCATCCCCAACAGTAATTTTTTTAACAAGAGAAAGTGTTGGAGGGACAAATCTACTCCTTTAAGCAGGAATACCTGTAGTAAGAACAGACTCTCACATGTAGATGATTCAGGGTAACAAACAAAAAGAGCCTTTGCCTTCTTGCAACACTACCTCTAACGAGGTTATACCCAGTCAAAGAGGCAAATGAGACTGAAAGAGAAATAATGTGATTGCGGGGCTGGAGTGGTGGCTCAGTGGTTATGGCACTTGCCTGGCATACATGAGTACGTGGGTTCAAACCCCAGAACCACATACACAATCAAGTGTCAGAGCAATGAAGGCCACATGAAAAACTAAATAAAAAATTCTTTCTCTCTCGCTCTCTCATTGTCCCTCTCTTAAGGAAAAAAAAGAAAAGAAAAGAAATAATGTGATTGGATGAAAAAGGCCCACTTACAGTGTAGTATGACTGGACTTCACTTTCTGGGGTAAAGTGAATTAATTAAAAAAATTTATAATAACCTTACATAATTTTATTTTATTGGTGTTAAAAACATTAATTTCCCATTATGACATTTAAAATACGTTACAATTTTATTAAAATTAGTTTTGCATTTCTTCATTAACAGTGTTTTTATTACTAAAAAATAACAAACATGTAAAAGTAGAAGACTTTATTCATAAACATGGAACAGAATTTGATTCAATATTAAGGCATTAATTAAATACTCAAAAAAGAATGTTCCCACTGACAACACCAACGAAAATGCTATAACTACATCTGGATTAAAATTAACCCAAATATGCAGAAAACTCAGAACGTGGTTTGTCTTTTGGTTAAAAGAAATTAGACAAAGACTACATAATTACACATTTAGGAATACAGATGTTTAAGAACTTTCAGTTTTAAGTACAGCAGTAAGGCATAAGGCCTGGTCATAAACTCTTCAGTTTTCCTAGGAAGTTGTATTTCCTGGTTCAGGACCATTCAGCGTTTTTGTTCTAATAGCTTGTCAGGAACCATGGTTATTAAGATGCCAAAAGGTCACATCTGTGTGGTGTTGCCTGGTTGTAATCAGATTTTAATAGCCCACATTTCTCAAATTAACATCTTCTGGTAGGCATCTAATTAAAGATTAAGCTATTCAATTTAAATTTTTATTATTATTTAGCAGGAGAATTTAATGCATTGTTTAAATGCACTTTCTCATCTAAAATGATTTTTTCATTAATTTTTATCACATTAGCTTTTTCCTTTTGTGCAAATAATAGATCTTAAAAAGAATAATGAGAAGACTCAATTTAAAAAGAAAATAATTACATACTACGGAAACTTAAAATCAATAATTGTAGTAGTAGTAGTGGTGGTGTTAGTAGCAGTAAATAAGTTCTAAGGTCTGGTAGTTAAGTCTTGAAAAGTGCCTATTCAATATTAATTTAAAGTCTCTTACCAGGGTTGCAATCTGTAAGAAGTGAGCAGATGGAGAGAAGAACTTTAGAGATGGTTAGGGCTGGACTCCAGTTGTCTTTCAGGATGTCCAAACAGATCACACCTTGGCTGTTAATATTACAGTGATAGATTCTTGTTCGGAAAGTAACCTAGAAGAAAATGTAAAGTTGTTAAGTAGACACACCTGTTATTAAACAAAACTGTCCAAACCACTGGTTAAAATTTACCTTGATTTTCCTTAGATGCATACATATGAATAATAAATAAATAAAAACCAACATTTGTGACATGTCATCCTGGGCACAGAAAATGCCAACACCAAAATCAGCATATTCTGCTTCTGATGAAGAGTCCTGGTATCTAAGTAATGTTCTGGGAACTGAATTTACAGTTGATGCAGGTACAGGAATGTTCATGAGGGGAAAACTGAAAATTTTTGAAAAACACTTATGTTGGAATCCAGTTGTCTTAAGGATTTTGTACATTTATAAAATTCAAACATTAAAAAGCTTGAAAATAACTAATAAAATGAAAATAAATGTTATTCTATAGCATTGCTTTAAAACATGAACTAGGCATACAAATAAATAATATGCCTAGGTTATATAACTGTCATAGTTATAATTTACTATGGTAGTTATAATTAGTTATAATTTAAAAACCTTTCTTTATTGAAGTCTATACTTTGTACGGACTATCTTTTCCCTAAGACAACAAGATCAACACTATACTTTGCTTATGTTATTCTCAAGTAGTTATAACATTTTAAAAACATTTTTAGGGGCTGTAGCAGCGGCTCTGCAGTTATGGCACTTGCAAGGATGTGGGTTTGAACCCCAGCACCACCATATATACAACTAAGTGTCAGAGCAACAAAAACCAGATGAAAAACTAAATAAAGTTGTTTCTCTCTCTCATATCCCTCTTTCTTTAAAAAAAAATAAAGTATGTACATCTCAAAGAGACAGAAGAAAGCATTTAAAATGACAAGTCCCCTAAAGTTAATGCTCTAGGAAAAGGGAGGGGAATGAAGTCTCTTATTTTCTTTTTGTGTTGGAGCAACAAAAGTCATATGAAAAACTAAATAAAACATTTGATTCTTTCTCTGTCACTGTCCCACTCTCTTTATATAAAAAATTTCAACTGATACTAGTCCAAATCTTTTATAAGGAACAGTACGATTTAATGCTACTTATTACTATCATGATCATAAATATTCTCAAATTTTTAAGTTGAAATAAAAAAAATGCATTCCAAAGACCAGTTTTCTGGTACCTTAAGTTCAAAATGGTTCTGAACTAAGAAAAACATACATGGCAGATTCCTGTAGGTGTTGGCACCACATCAGGCAATCCAGCACTCAAGTACCAGGAGATTTACGTAATTTATATGATGTCAATTCTCAGAAAATTACAATTGTTGAACAACATGGCAGCATTCTCAGGCTAGATTAAGACTTTGAACTGCCTTTCAGGCATCATGGTAGGCCAAATAACCTTGGCATCTCTCCCCACAAACACATCTCAAATGCCTAGAAATATTGAAGAGAACATCATCAACATTCTTTAGAATGCATAGCTGAATCTGCTGGGGTAAACCCCAGAGGTCAAAACAGATACTTTTTTTTCCGTTTTTTAGAAAGAAGGAAACAATACTTTTTCATGTGCTTATGTGCTATCTGGATAACCTCTGTGGTTTGCCCTGTCTTTTGCCCATTTTCTAACTGAAGACTTTTTTCTCTTCCTTTTTACTGTTGACTCTAATGGTGCTTCAGGTGGAGAAATTTCATTAATCTGAAACTGAGGTACAGCTGGACAAAAACCAATACAGCATGAGTTTTCGAAGAATTCTGTCAATGTTTTGGACAGAGAGTGTTTTATACTTATATGTTTTATAATGCTAATGAAATAGATCTACTTTGGTAAAGTCTATCAACTTTTCTTCTAACAGATGTTACTGAATTGAAAACACATGTGGACTGTTCCAACATGTTCTAATGCTACAGATTTCCATAACTACCACCTTTCACAGGCAGGAAAATTCATGATCCCAGGGGCTGGAGTTGTGGCTCAGCGGTTATGGCACTTGCCTGGCATGTGCGAGGACACAAGTCTGAACTTCAGCACCATGTATACAAGGAAGTGTCTGGCAATGAAAGTCACATGAAAAACGGAATAAAATTGATTCTTTCTCTCTCACTGTCCCTCTCTTAGAAAAAAAAAAATCATGATCCCAGAGTTTTAAGAAGTATCATACGTTTGTTTACCTATTATTATAAAGCACAATCTCTTAGGGTTTCTTCATCATATTCCTAATTCTGTTATCACATTTGCCATGGGATCTCCTCACCACACTATAAATTACTCATAAAATATTTTCTTTTGACTGATATCCAGTATAGTGCCTGGCATATAGAAAGAGTCCACTGTTTCCAGATCAAATGTGAATCCACCAGATGCTAGAGCTCAAACAGACAAGTACCTCCCTGAGGGGTTGTAACACTTATAGTTCTTCAAATAAAACAACATTTTAGAACCATAATTCAGGATCAAAAGCTGAGGAAGCAGAAAATATTTTTAACGTTTTTCTTTCCTCTGCTACTATACTAAATTTTCATATAATTATTTCACAAGAGATTTCATAAAAATTAAAACAAAAATAAAAATTTAGTAAGCACTCAAACATGTGCATGTGTCATGCACTACAACATAAACATTTTTATTGTTGTTATTTTCTATTTAAGTGTAAAAAAGAGCCAGTATGGTGGCCTATGCCTGTAATTCCAGTGATTAGGAGGTTTAGGCAGATAGATGGCAAGTGGCAAGTTCAAAGTCAGCTTTAGGAACTCAGTGAGATCCTGTCTCAAAATAGAAATAAAAAGTGCTGGGGATGTGGTTCAGTAGTGCCCTTGTAAATCTTCTCCCCTTGCAAAGAAAATAATAATTTGCCTTGCATGAGAAAAATCCTGGGTTTGATCTCATCATCAACAATGCGAAATACATAATACATAAATATGAAAGAGAACCTCAAATATACATGGCCTGGTCATATCAGCAAAAATGTTCCACAATCAAGGCAAAACTCACTAGGAAAAGCTTTTGAAACAGCAGACATTCTCTTCCAGACCCTATCAACAAACCTATAGGAAATAAGAGAGAATACACGCAACTGACTGTCTGCAGTTGTTAGGCAATAGTCATTCAGAAATCGGAAATGATGTTTTGAAAACTTATAAAAAGCAATGGATTTGCAACTGCCTTAAGGAGATTTGAAAGTACCTTCTTTCCCCATCCACCCTAGAGAAGACTGCTCTGATCTCTGAGACAATTTTTCAGAAATCCCATCACATTATCTTGACTGGAAGACTGTACAGCTGTACATCCTTCACTTTACATTTCTGAAAAAGCAGCAAATGACAAAAAAAGGCATATAAAGCAAATTCTTGTTTATTACAGGGATTAAAACCCACTGGGTTCTATGTATCAAATAATTTCCATGTATATTTGCATTTATAGCTGTATTTGAAGCACAGCTCAATAGTCACCATTCCTTAAAGAAAGGGAAGAAAGAATCTTAGAACAATTTCCATAAGTAAAGAAATTTCAAAAACAGTGATATAAAAAACTTATTTATCTAGAATGGCCAATTGCCAGATGACTCTGAATAAGAAATGCTTTAATTTAGAGTTATGTAAGTGTATATGCCACCAGGCATGTTAAGTGTATGCATGCAATGAAGAAAATAATGCCCCCTCCCTCCAAAATGTGCACATTCTCATCAACCAGCACCTGTGAGTGTTATCTCATGTGGTAAAAGGGATTTGTGATTAAATTCAGAATTCTGAGATTGAATGATTTTCCTGGATTATTTGGATAGGCCCAAAATAATCACAAGGGTCCTTTATAGGACAGAAGCAGGTGATTTGACTTAGTAATAGGGATGTGATAAAGTGATGTAAAGAAGAGGCCATGAGCCAAAGAATGCATTTGGCTTCTAGAAGCTGAAAAAAAGAAGGAAAATAGATTTTCCAGGAAACCTCCAGAAAGAACTCAGCCAGGCTAACACCTTAATTTTAGTCTTCTAATCTTCAGAACTATAATATAATAAATTCATGTTGTTTTAAGTCATCTATATGTATTTACTAGCTGCTTCATTATTTTAAAAAGTACCTTAAAATGAAACTGTGCTATTTTTGGACTTCACAAAAGTACCTCTCCTAGGGGCTGGAGAGGTTACGGCGCTTGCCCGTCATGCGCAAATACAGGGGTTCAAACCCCAGCACCCTTGAACACAACTGTCAGAGCAACAAAAACCATGTGAAAAACTCAATAAAAATTGATTCTGTCTCTGTCTCTTACTGTCCTTCTTTCTTAAAAAAAAAAAAAAATTACCTCTCCTTAAAAATAAATTTAGAAACCAGGTGTTAGTGCTTGCCTATAATCCCAGTGAAACAGAGCTGAGGCATGAAGATTCAGTTTGAGGCCAGCCTCAACAAGTTAGTGAAATCTTGTCTCAAAATAAAAATAAAAAAGGGTTGTGGATGAAGCTCAATGTTAATGCACTCCTGGGTTCAATCTCCAGGACCACCTAAATAATTAAATAAATACAAACTAGAGTTAGCAATTCTTTATGTTAGCTACAGCATAAAAGAAAGATAAATAGTGACTAATCTTAGAGTGGTCACTTTTCTACTCAGAACCTGTATCTCCTAAAAAAACAACAGACTTAAAGTACATTAATCTTAAGGTCTATTCTAGTTCCAAGATTCAAGAATTGGACTGAGGAAAGTATACATGGGTTTGGGAGTTAGCTGGACTTGGGCTGGCATCCTGATTCTGGATAAATGATTTAGTATTTTGGAGGTTCACTTATCTGTGAACAGGGCAAAGTAATAGCTTTCAGCATAGTAGCTGTGAAGACTGCAGTACACAAATAATTCTCATACTATATCTGGCACTCAGCAAGAATCCAATCAGTCTCCTTTTCCGTTTTTCACCTCTCTTAATAACAAGATTATTTGGGAATGAATATGCTCATACAATAATCCCATCACCTGGGTTTTAAATGTGTTCTCTTTATGTCATTTTGCTCAAGGTTATAGACAATTCATATATACATAAAAAGTGGGGGGACAGAGACCATGTGGGGTTTGAGTACAGAAAATATTTTAATAAAGCTCTTCTGACAAACTGATTCTATATATAATTAGAAAAATGTTTTAAAGTAAATAAACAGGGCTGGAGTGGTGGCTTAGTGGTTGTGGTGCTTGCCTGGCAAGTGCAAGGATGTGAGTTCAAACCCCAGCACCATGTACACAACAAAGTGTCTGAGGAATTAAAGTCACATGAAAAACTAAATAAAGACTGCTTCTCACTCCAAAAAAAAGAAAAGGTAAATAAACATTTTGAAGGTAAACACTAGTTATAATTAGTTATAATAATGATATTAAAAAATATATATACACATGTATTTTTACAGTATTGGGGATTGAATCCAGGGCATCATACATGCTAGGCAAGCTTTCTACCACTGAGTCACAACCCCAGCCCAAATAAATTTTTCAATGATAAACCTGTTTTACATATAACTTCTGTTAAAAAAATTTTAAAATCAGGATATAAATAAATGGTATTGTGATTTTACTGAGGAAATACAAGATCAGTGAGAAGAAACACATTCTTCTTAAAAATACTTTTCCATGGAGGCCCAAAAAGGAAATATTTGGAATATGTGCCATGATCAATGAATCATGTAACACAGGTCCAAAAATAGCAAGGTATCATCACTCAAATGGATCTTTGCCTTAGGCTTACTGTGAAACTGCAGTTTATTTTAACAGTTTGTTAGGAAACATTTAAAAAATGTCAGTATTACCCATCCTTGATGTTTCAGGTGCTGTTTTCTCAAAATGGACTTAAGAGCGCTATGCCAATAACTACCATACCCTAAGAGTTTCATTTTGTTTTGTGGGTACTGAGAAGGAATCCAGGGCCCCATGTATGGTAGGCAAGTGCTCTAACACTAAAACACTAAGTTATAGCCTCAGCTCTGGTATTATTTTTCACTATTAGTGTCAATAACACTGGATAACCTATTACCAGTATGTATAATCACAATTCTTTTTTTTTTTTTTTTTGCTGGGGGGTTGTGGGGGAATAGGAGAGGGGTGCCAGAGATTGAACTCAGAGGGGTGCTTAACCACTGAACTAGATGCATCCCCAGTCTTTTTTATTTTGAGACTGGGTCTAAGTTGCTTATGGCCTATAGCTTAGTTGCTGAGGCTAGCTTTGAACTTGCTATCCTCCTGACTCAAATGTGCATATCTAAGAAACATACATCAGCAAAACAAAACACCCTCTTCTCTTCCTTCCCAAATTAATGAAAATATATTTGGCCCTTGAAGAACTGTTAAGAAAACCTTAATACAGAAAGATGACAACTACCATGCTGTGAATGCTACAAGCTAGAGCAGGATTCAAGATAGAAGAGAGGTTTTTTTTTTTTTAATTTTTAAGCTTTCAACTATAATTTAAGTGATTAAAAAGAAAAGACTTTCAGCTGGATGCAGTGGTGTACACCTGACGCCCTAGCTACTGTGGCAAAAGAATCATCTGAACCAGGAGTTTAAGACCAGTGCAAGGGGCTGGAGAGGTAGCTCCTCAGTTACAGTGCTTGCCTGGCTTGTGCAAGGACATGGGTTCAAATCACAGCACTACATACATAACTAAACATCAGAGCAACGAAAGCCACATGAAAAAACAAATAAAAATTGCTTTTCTCTCACTGTCCCTCCTTCTAAACAGAAGATGGAAAAAAAATCAGTGTGAGCAATACGGTGAAGCCCCTCCCACCTCAAATAAAAAAAAGGTCGAGGATCTAGTTCAGTTGTAGTACACAAGAAAATTTCCTCATTGTGAGTAGCGAATCTCTCTCTCTTTTTTTGAAAGAGAAGCAATCTTTTAGTTTTTCATGTGACTTTCATTCCTCAGACACTTCGTTGTGTATGTGGTGCTGGTGTTTGAACTCGTGTCTTGGCACTTGCCAGTCAAGCACCGTAACTGCTAAGCCACAGCTCCAGCCCCAGCAGCAAATCTCTTGAGAGATGGGAGTATCTTATACCATTCCCAGTGCCCTTTCCTACAATACAGCAGCAGATGAATCCCAATTCCTGTAAGGCAGGGTGATTGGTATGAATTGATTCCAATTTGTAGTTTTTATTGACCTACTCTTTCTTTATACTTTGTATTCATTTTTCTCTTTAAATATTTATCTTATCTCTTTCGACTCTTCTATTATCTGAAGTTTCAGAAATGCTATTCCAGGTGATTTTCCTTTATGTCATATTCTCTCAGTGTGGATCATCATCTTTGAGTATGAGTTCATCCTCAGTACATACTGTTTATTTTTCCATAGAAATGCCAAGTGCCTTGGATCGAGGAGTATTTTGCACTGACTTCTCCACAGGCCTCAGGGATAACATTAGTTTGAGACAAGATTGTACCATATATGCCAAAACATAAGGGAAAAAATATATCCTTTAGGAAGAGTTGATCTACATTCAAATCTTCACAAAAATCTCTTAATATTATAAAGGATATGTCATTAACTGAATAATACACTATCAGGTAGTAAAGACAAAATTATCTACAACCAGTTCAATCAATGCATGTTTGGTATGCATTCCCTAATTTGTTTTGGGAGGGGATATCAGAAATTTAACGAAGCCCTAGGAGCATGACATTCGTATGAGTACAAATTTACCATTTGGATTTCTGTTATTATTGTTGTACAGGGGATTGTACCCAGGGGTACTCTACCATGGAGCTATATCCCCATTCTTTTTTATTTTTTTATTTTGAGACAGGGTCTCACTAAACTGCTTAGGCTGGCCTGGAACATATGATCTTCCTGTCTCAGGCTCCAGTGTTGCTGGGACTGCAGGTGTGTAGTGACATGGCTACTGTTTGCATTTTAACAAGTGTTTCAAAGCAAAATAGTAAAACAAGAAATTAAAAAAAAGCTGGCTATTAGTTTTCTATGAATGAGTTTTTATGGTATTCGACTAATTTTACAGTAACACAATCATATGGAGACTAAAAAGGATCTGAATACTAAACAACTGGTGGAAATGAAGGTGACCTGGTATCTAAACAGGTACATAAAGAAACATTTCCACTGTTTTAATTCATTATGCACACATACAAAATGCCCGTCAAAATTAGAATACAAAGATTTCTTAATTTTCCCACCAAGGGCATCAGCCCCCCAAATATCAGAAACTAGAACAGTTTCTATTGAACACTGAACTGGGTGGGGGGGGCTATGTTAATCCAACAAATTTATTAATTAGCATTGTATAGAGAAGATATCAGATGTCCAATCACCCTTCATCTTTGAAATAGGACTATTCATTTTAGCTTTTTAAGTGTGAAAGTGTCTCATATTCAACAATTAACAACTTGCTGAGATTCTTAATGGATTCCATGTATATAATAAATGACAGTGACATAAACATAAGCAGAAGAAACATGCCCTCTTTTTAATTTTATTTGCTTAGGTTTTTTACAAGGCAATTCTGTAAGATATACTGTACCTACAGATTTACTGTATGTAAATCAAATATATGGCATTCCTTCATTTTTCAGGAAAGAAGTAATAAATTTCATACTTGCAGACAAAGTGGCAGTTATTTAAGAGATTAAAAATCCAATACGTACACAAAACATTACAAGGTATTTGTTATATCTAGCTAGAAGTGACAATTTGTTTTTCCATACAGCCCATAAGAGTTTAGATGTAAAATATATTTTATAATGGTCTAAAATAAAACAATCACTAATTCTGTTAATGATACAGTTGGCTGAAAGCCCATTCTCTTGGTGAATTGCTACATAATACACAAAAGACACATTCTTTGAAAGTGACAGTCCCTAAGTACCATAAAAGTTTCTGAACTCTGGTGTGAGAGGATACAGACAGGATAATCATACTTCCTCATGTTTACTCCATGAACTTTAAAAATACTGTATGTGCCTCACAGAAATCTGCAACCAAAAATAATAAAAGTAAAGAAGTTAACAATTATGCTACGTTTATGTGGCAGACTGTTCTAAGTCTTGCATTTATTTCACAATTCAATCTTTGGAGTCATCCTGTGAGGCGGATACTATTATTACTTCCATTTTACAGATAAAGGGAAGGAAGCACATTTATTTCTCAGAAGTATTTAGAAAATATTGCAGTCTGATTGGAAGAATGAAGGGATGAATGCAGAATGAAAGCTAAATTAAGGTCTTATATCCTGTAGTTTTATATCAACGGAGTACCCTATGATCAAAGGGTATTCTAGGAATTTGGAATTGGATTGTTACATAATGTTCTTTTTAACTTCTTGTGGAGCAAATCCTTTCAAGTTATGACATTTATCTAAATTTACAAAATGGCACTTATATGATCAATACCATGGAAACTTTTTTGTGTGTGTTGTCTTTTTTTTTTTTTAGGAGAGAGAAACAATTTTTTATTTAGTTTCTCATGTGGCTTTCATTGCTCCAAGATTTTGTTGTGTACATGGTGCTGGGGTTTGAATTCTTGTACTCGCTCATGCCAGTCAAGTGCTGTAACCGCTGAGCCACTGCTCCAGCCCAGCGTATGCTGTCTTAAAAGTTGAGCAAACCAGGAGAAAAATGAATACAGAATGACATAAAAAAAAAAAAAAAGAAAAAAGGAAATGAAAGATTGGGCCAATTCAATCCACAATCTGAAGCACATATGGAGAAATGATGGAACCAGGCATTGCAGGAAAAGAGCAAACAAAACTGACTGAAAAACTAATTTTGGTCATGATCTTAAGGTCTCATGGAGCCCACCCCTGAGAAGATGAGAGGGGTAAGGAAGACAGCAAATATATAAAAAAGGAGAGCATGGTAAGTATTCTGACTTTATGGTTCAAGTCATTCTTGTAAGATGGATAAAGTTTCCCTGTTCACACACACACACAAAATGGTAAATTGACTTTTAACTCATATCAAGAAATTAAGGACTATCACCAAAATATCTTTCTCACTTAGGCAAAATTACTTGCTAATTTCACTGAAGAAAATTTCATATTATGAGTAATACCTTTACTTTTTATCTAATGATAACGACATGTGTTTGTTTCTCCTTAAATGTTGATGCCTATCTTTTAATCCAGGCAATCTCTTTCCTCCTCTCTTCTCCCTTTCATAGCCTACACTAGTACACAATTGAATGGCTGCTATCACTGTTATTTCTGGAATTATTCCTCTAGTCCGTGTCCACATTCTAGGTTATACTGCTTCATTCATATCCCAGCAGTGCTTTTGGGTTTAACTTTTTTTTTTCCCTCCAGTATCTTCTGTAAGACAACAGCCCTAAAAAAATAGGTGAATTTTCCTTAAGACTCTGTGGGAATGTAGCTGATAGAAACAAGGAGGGGAAACAGATGAGGGTAAGAAGCCAAACAGAAATGATTCAGAACCGTATGAAAAAAAACAAAAACAAAAACATTCCATTATCTAATGCACTACTCCTGCTGCCTAATATCTCCTATCCCTAAAAGAAATCTGAAGTACTATCCTAAATAAATACTCTAGGTTGCTTTTTTCTTTTCCTATAATTTGCAACATTCATCTCTGTGTTGCACAAAATTGATTGCTGCAGTATAACAACAAATATTACCTTTTGAAAGCAAACAATTGCACCATATGTGACTTTTTTTCCTTACAAATAGGGCTGACTTCATTTTACAAAACTTAGCTGTGTATACAGCTAAGTAGGGATTTTAGATGTGAATTTGTTAGACTAGCAAAGATGTTTACTTACAAAAGGAATGAATTTATGTAAAAGCCTAAGAACAAGATTATATCTGATGCTTATTTTTATTCCCTCCAGGAGAATAGAATGTCAACATGTGTTTATTCAATAAACAAATTAACAGGAAAAGCATAGGATATTTACATTTGAAAAGAGGCCATACATACCATAATTAAAAGTGACAACTCATTAATAACTTCTGATGTTCCAACCCTTCGGTTTACAGTATCTTTGGTGAGGAATGGGGATTAGGGAATGTCAACTGACAGATGTGTAGAGTTTCTGAAGAGAAATGCATTTTGCTATTCAAATTTTGACTTAGGGCAATTTTCAGTCTTGTAACTAATAATTTTATTCAGTACAGATCATAACCATCTTAAACATTAATTGTAGCTTTGGAGTTAAGACTATAAAGTCTTCAAATCAGAAAACAAAAGTGATGGAAATTCCACAAGCATGGCACACAACATAGTGTTTAATTCAAATAAACAATACAAAAATTGAAAAATCTGAGATATCTAGGTAATAATGAACAACAAACTATGCAACTCTTTTCCCAGATGATTCATGTACTTTTGTTCTGAAAATATTATAAGAATTTACTTTTCTTCAAAAGCCTGTGTAAGTGTTTTGGTTTATCCTTCCGTTTGGTCAGAACTATTTAGTGTCAGATGAATTAAAGGACAAAGAAACTGACCTCTTATTTGTAGGAAAATTAATGTATCATCACAGTAAGGTGATGATGTATGCCAGCAAACTGTTAATTTCTAAGGTTTTCAAGGGCATATGTATCAAGGATCCATAAGTGTAAGAGATAAACTGGTTTACTTTCTTGGATTTGGTAAAACTCTAAATAATCAATATTCATTTTTCAGGTAAGTACTTAAAACAGGTATCACTACTTTCCAGGCACATGATGAAAATACTTCTGGTATGGTTTGAAGTAATTATATCCTCTACTGATTTTAAACATCAACTCATGAAAGAGGAAACAAGAACAAACCTAACATTTTATCAAAATAAGTATACTCTTAAGAAAACATTAATTTGGGAGGCTGGAGTGGTGGCTCTGCAGTTACAGCAGAGCATGCACAAGGATGAGAGTTCAAACCCCAGTACCACATATACAATGAAGTGTTGGAGCAATGAAAACCATGTAAAAAACTAAATAAAGTTGATTTTCTCTTCTTTCTCTCTCACTGTCCCTCTCTAAAAACAAAACATTAATTTGATTACCTCATTCTAGTTTTCATTCCTATCATTTTAACCTTATGCATTTTTATTTATGAGACAATATAATTTCAAGTCTGTCTCTATTTTTACAGTAGAGCATATAGTGCTGATGCATTTGCATTAATCTAATTTCCAGGAAGAGATGGTGTCCCTGTCTGCTAGTGAGAAAAAGTCTACACTTTCCATATTTTAAAACATGCCATTTTGCATCTTGATAAACTTATATTCTCTTTTATCCCTACTGAAACTCTTATAATTTGTTAAGGGCCAGCTAAATAATATTTAAGGAAGCCTTTCCCTGACACTACTGGTCTAACAGTGTTCCAAAATGTTGGATACGGGTCTGTGCGCTCCAGTACGAAGAGTTACTTCCTAGTTCACTTTGCTTTACATTTTTTTCAACTTTTTATTAAAAAAAATTTGTACTAACAGATTCATCAATCACCAACACTTTGCCAAAGTTGCTCTCTCATATTTACACACATACTTTTTATTTTTTTCCTAAGGAATTACTTTAGAGTAAGTTGTGGAAGTCATGAAGGTTAGTCACACTTTAATATAAATCATACAATCATTGATCATGCCAAGTTCTGAAATGCTGGAAATACAAAAATGAGGTGACTTAGTCTTAAAACAAAAGAAAAAACAAATCCAGAAAATCTAAGAGCAGATTTTGGCTGGTACTGAGGCTGAAATAAATCTGCAGTTTACTCCTACTTCTTATCTCCTGCTTAATCTTTACATACTATTTTCATTCTTATACTTTTATTACATTCTCAGAGATCACCATTTCAATATTCTGATCTTAATTTTCAATCCCCTTGATTTTTTGGTTGAAGGAGAGCCTGCCCTTTAACCAGACTTCCAAGGAAATTCTTCCTCAATTTCTCTCTTACTGGCTGCAGTTCTTCAACCATCTCTCTGTGCTTTCTTGATCTTCTGTACTGACTCTCCTTCCATTTGACCTTTTTCATTTAGTCAGGTACCTTCATGTTTTTCCATCTATTATGCTGAGATTTCTTCTATTTTCGAAGTTATAACTGACCTTTCAATATATTGCTCTGAAGGTGTTAACTCTGAATTCATGTTTCATATACACAATAAATAACCATGCTTAGGACATGATTGATATGGCAAGTTGGATTTTTCAAAGAATTTGAAAGTTCTGCCATCTGGATGGTCCAATATTTTCTTTTCTCTTTGATAATGCTATTTTATCCTTCGCCAAAATTTCTTTTATGAAGATCTTCTCTGCTATTTTCAGATTACAGTACTCAATCCTCTTTCAGAACTTCTATTACATTTCAACTTAAACATCTGTCTGTCTCTTTCTTCTTATCTATAAATAGTGAAGGCATGTAGATTTCTTTGTAATATCCATAATAGTAAAAACCACATACATTTAATGGGCTTGGATATATATTTATTAAATGAATAAATGGCAATTCCCTATATGATGTTTTATCACATGCTTGTTTGCCTCCTTAACAATCCCCAACCAAGGAATAGAAGTTTCCTCTGAATATATTTACTGATTCCCAAAAATGTGATTTGTTTTTAAAATCTTAATTTAATCCAGATTTTGTAGAATGCTTAACTTTAGGAATATGCTGATATAACCAGTTTTTTTAATATTCATTAGTTACCTAATTTGCTTAGTTACCAATTCCTCAATATGCTCCAAATACATGCTAAAATATAACTTACTGGTTACTGTTTATACAAGTAAGTATGCCTTCAGAAAGTGAAGGTACATTTTTTTAGAAGGTGGCTCAGTAGCCCAGTGGTTCAGGAGACTGAGGAATGAGGATCTCAAGTTCAAAGTCAGTCTCAGCAACTTACTGATACCTTGTGTCTCAAAATAATAAATAAGGCGGCCTGGGGATGTGGCTCAATTGCTAATCACCCCAGGTTCAATCCCTGATACAAAAAAAAAAAAAAAAAGGTGGTTCATTAGATAAAGGTCACCAGTTTTGTTTCCTCCTCCTCTTCTGAGACAGAGTCTAAGTTGTTTAGGCCTCACTATGTTGCTGAGGTTGGCTGTGAACTTGCCATCCTCGTGCTTCTTCTTTTTTCCATATTCCAGAATAGCTAATACAGCTGTTAACAATGCAGGTATTTTTTTCTGAAGCACATAGTTTATATAGGTATGTATTAGGTTCTAGGGAAAATACATATACTCTTTGGCTCTAAGGAATGTTTGTTATCAATTATAAAGATAAAAGCATTCAGTTTGAAACACAGAGACAGACTGTCATTTATTCAACAAATATAAGTAGGCCTGGTAATACATTCAAATCACTGTGTTGAATTGGGGAGCATGAGGATAGTGGTGGTAAGGAAATGTTAAAATGAGTCCTGGCCCTTACATCCTCCTGACCCTCTAGCAGAAAGAATCACATAAAGAACTACTCAAAAATATCACATGAGAGAACACAGGGCTCTAGACTTAAGATCAGAACATATACCTGGCTAGGAAAAATCTCTGAAAGTATCAGGAGGTAGGTAAAAACTAAAATTTGAAGAGATGAAATACAAGGAAGATTTCTTGATTGATTTCCTTCCTCCCCAATCCCAACTAAACTGCTTACCCAGAGGAACACGAACAGTTTCAAATGTATCTACATAAAAAATTCTGTCTTATGTCACAGTGACTGGCAATTATAGGCCTCATATAGTCTAATACAACTTGTGATGGTTATACAGGTGAGTTTAGATCTTCAGAAAAATCCGTAGTAATATTAATGCATACTGCAAGAAACTTTGAAGTATTAAAATAAAAGAAGCATACGATACTGACACTACCGCCACAATTTCTTGACTTCTTCATTCTCCTTGCCATTACTCTAGTTCAGGCATTCATCACTGATAGACTAGATTATTATAACAGTGACACAATTCTTCTTTGTCTGTCATCCTCACTATAAGGCTCAGTATTGCTTCAAGGGTAATCTTTGCAAATACACTCAACTGTCTGCTAACTGCAGTTTAAACTCCTACAGTGGTACACTTGCCAATCTTGGCAGAAATCTGGTTCTCCACGGACCATGGTAACCTGAAATGGTTATAAATTTGCAGTCCTCTGTCCATTTGACCAGAATTCCTTTTCTTTGCGAAGTACTGCTACCATTCTGTAGTTAGGGCTTTGTTCTTCATCTCTTTTCTCAAGACCACTCACACCTTCAGACAAATTCGTGTCTTTCTTTCAGTGCTCTCACTGCACACTGTCATCCTTAGGACATTTCCTGGCATATCTGTCTCCCCAAAGGTACAAAAGTTCCATGAGGCTTAAAGTTGGGTCTCTTCTTTATTCCAGGTTAGGTGCTCTCTCCTTCCTTTACTTTTTAATGACCTTAAAATTCTGCCGTAAGAATCATTTCATGGAGTTAGTTCCACAAATGAGTTTTAAGGGAAAATATGGTTGGGGGTAATATGGAGGGGGGTGGTTGTTTCAAGCAAGAATGTGGTAAATTAAACATGTATTCACCACCTGGAATAGAAGACAGTAAAATGGCTAAGAGAAGGCAGGATTTTTTTCTCTGATTTTATTCAATTCAATTATACTAACTTCTATTTCTTTTGTCAACAAGGAAATTGATATGATTTTAAATACAATTCTCTAAAGGATTATTCAGCAGATTACTTGTTAGTACCTCAAAAATGATGCTGTGAGCAAGGAGATTAAGCATGGACATATGAGAAACATTGTACTGGGGTGATTCCATTTCCTTTTTTTTAAAATTCAGAAATTTACTCAACAATCAAACAAGCTTCTAATGAAATAATATATATATATATATGTACATATATAAATTCTGAAAATTAGATTTATCCCCAAGAGCCCTGCCAATTACCCACCCTTATTCCCCACCCCTTCCCAATACATCTCTACAAATGCTTTAGGTTGTATGACATTACAATTTATCCAGATTTAAAACATGATAATAGACCTCCTTTCTCAATGGCCAGGGTCTAGCTCTAGCCTCCACAGATGAGTGGAGATATTCGACCCTTGGTTCTCTGGTTTATGCTTCTTTCACTCAGCATAATTTCTTCCATAGCTATCCATTCACCTTCAAAGGCTGCAATATCAATGTTACTAATTGCTGAGTAAAACTCCATGGTATATATGTACCATAGTTTTTGGATTCATTCATCCACTGAGGGACATCTGGGTTGTTTCCACAATTTAGCTATTGTAAATTGAGCTGCTAGGAACATCGATTTCACTGAGTCACTATAGCGTGCTGATTGTAAGTCCCCTGGAAAAATACACAAGAGAGGAATAACCGGATCATATGGTGGGCTCATCCCTAGATTTTTGAGGATTCTTCACACTGCTTTCCAGAGGGGCTGTACCAGTCTGCAGTTCCACCAACACACTGTGCTAGTGTGCCTATATCTCCACAACCCCTCCAGCATCTATTATTGTTTATTTTCTTCATTTTTGCCAATCTGACTGGTGTGAGGTGATTTCTTAATGTAGTTTTCATTTGCATTTCTCTGATTACTAGTGATTTAGAGCACTTTTTCATGTATTTATTGGCTTGATCAATGTCCTCTGTTGAGAAGTTTCTATTTAGCTCTTTGGCCCATTTATTGATTGGGTTGTTTGTGTTTTTGCAGTTGAGATTTTTGAGGATTTTGGTAGATTCTGGATATGAGGCCCTTGTCAGAGGAATCACAACCTATGATTCTCTCCAATTCTGTAGAAAACCTCTTAACTCTTGATTATTTTCTTGGAAGTGAAAAAGCTTTTTAGTGTTATGGCATCTCAATCACTTATTTTTGACTTTACTTCCTTCACTTTAGGAGACATGTTGAGAAAGTCTTTGCCTATTCCCAAATGCTGAAGTGTTGGACCTAATTTGTCTTCCATCAGTTGCAAGGTAGCTGGTTTAATTCCTAGCTCCTTGATCCATTTTGATTTGATTCTCATGCAAGGACACAAGAATCACGAACATATGAAAAACAAATTGTACCGGGGTGATTCCATTTCCTTTTCAATACAGCTTATTTTATTTGCAGATCAGGGAAATAAAATAGACATGGCACATCTTAACTCAAGTGCAGTAAATGATGAGGTCCTTTGCAAAACAATCAAGAGATCTAAATAGGTGAAAGTATGGGATAAAGCAAATAACACAAGTTTAACCGGGAAAAAAAGAGACTGACATTTAGGTTCAATACAGTTGATTTGGGGCTGGAGCGGTGGCTCGGTGGTTACGGTGCTTGCCCAGCATGCACAAGTACACGGGTTCAAACCCCAGAAACTGACATACACAACTAAGTGTCAGAGCAACTAAAGCCATGTGAAAAACTCAATAAAAATTGATTCTCTCTGTCTTTCTCTCACTGTCCTTCTCTCTTAAAAAACAAAACAAAACAAAACAAAACAAAAAACAAAACAGTTGATTTTTACAAGTTGAAAAAGACCTGACCTAAACTTAAGGCTATAGGGATTTTTAGATAGAAACCACTGAAAAACTGAAATATAACACACACACACACACACACACAAGTATAAATACACAAA
This sequence comes from Aplodontia rufa, assembly GCA_004027875.1. Lineage (NCBI taxonomy): Eukaryota > Metazoa > Chordata > Mammalia > Rodentia > Aplodontiidae > Aplodontia > Aplodontia rufa. Next base: position 64,558 of record PVKS010004978.1, read on the forward strand.
GAGCAACATTTAGTGTTTTTATGAAATCAATACACTACTGTCTAGAACAAGACATAGCATAAGGTCAGCACTCCTAATGTCTTTTTCCAGTCATAACCACCCCCAAATGTAACCACAATTCTGATTTCTACTTGTGCATATTAGTTTTTCCTATTTTTGAACTTTCATAAATGCAATCATACATTTACATACACTAGTACTCCTACGGCTGAGATTCGTAAGTATTGCACGTTCTCCCATTTTTCTTTTGCCATTTTACTATATATGATTTCTGCCCAGTGATCTTCCATTTAAATAAAGCTAACAAGTAACAGTTGTACAACATAATAAGCTGTGACAGCAAAGACAATGCTTACCTACTTTTCCTAAGTTTGGCTTTGAAAATAAGCACATGCATTGATTTAGCTTTCACGGTATGACTTCAAATTTTGAAGCTATAAAAATGACATGAAAATGAGTATGTTCATGTGGAAGGGAAATATCCACAGGGAAAGTACTTGGTTAGGTCATATTATTATCTTGTTTTGTGGAATTTGGCCCATGTACCGAGCATTATTTAAACCTATGTTTAAGGATGCCAATTATTTGCTTATAATTTGTGTCAACAGATGGTTGCATAACATATAGCCTAGATACTTTTAACATCAAGAATACCAAATTTTACAAGATGGAAATTAATCTTGATTTATCTTTAATGTGGATTAATTTCTTTTTGAGCCAGCCAACCAAGTTTCAAACCAGTATCTGTAGCATTTAATTCTAAGAATTTTAAGATAAACTGTATTACTTTCTAAAATAAATTATTTTCTACTGCATCTGCTGAATGCCCTTATACCAGGCATCTTCAAAGAAAAGGATGCCCTGCCTTCTAGGTGTATCTAATTCTGTGTGTGTGTGTGGGGGGGGGGGGGAGAAAACAACACACACACACATTTACTGAACATTTCAATCCTACAAACCAACAGAACAAAATGTTTCACAAATGTTAAGAATATGACAGGAAAAATGAATATTCATTTGTTTCATAAATCCTACTATCTGCCAAGCACTATAAGACAGATAAGTTCTTTGCTCTCATTGAGTGTAGAGTCTAGTATAGGAAGGATTAAAGAAAATAAAATCAACCACTTATTTGTATAAACTGGTGAGGCAATGTTCCTCTTGGGAGGTAACACTGAAGATGAAGCCTGAAGAATGAGGAGTTGGCCACATGAAGAGCTATATGAACTCAGATTAAAAACAGTTTAATTCATGTTACTCCATGATCACTGTGTATTTTCTATCCAAGGATGAAGTAAATGAGTAGGCCATCAGGTTTATACATGTTAAGTCAGCGATTTTTTCTGAAAATCCTGGGAGACACACTGAACTCTGAGCAGGAGCAACAACAATAAAACATATATGATAACAACCTACTTTAGGATGAAGTTGTAGAACTTATTGTTGAGCTTTAGTAACAGATCTCTCCGGCATTCAAATGCTGCATATTACTGTTTCTACTATAACTAATCAGCTACTTTATTCACAAATAGCCTTCATCTGTCAACTTAAGACAAAACTCTAACAAGGACAATATAATCATTTATAAAACCGAGGATCGAAATTATCTATTTTACTGTCCAAAAGTAGTTAACATCTATTTATATTAGCTGACTTTCATTAGTAAGTGACCCACAGTTAGATTTGATAAGCAAAAACAACAAACACATGAAACATAACATACGTCTTAAACTGATCCATAAGATTTATTTTAAAATGTATTTTTAATTTGTAATAAAAGAACTATATTAAATATTTCTTAATTTCTCTTTTGCAGATACTTCTGCGTACGGATGCAATAAGTACGTTAGTTATAAATTTAATCATTTGTTTCCAGAGAATGTCCACTGGAAGACACTGTTACCAAAGAAAATAATGCTTTCTAGTAATAGGTATGAACACCGACACATGACACAGAATGCCTGACTGGAGCACAGCTTGCTTCAGATACTAGAATTACACAACAACTTGTTTATCACGTTGTTATTATCTTCAATCTGTTTAGAGTGCTCACCTATTTTTAATAAAATGTCAAGATCCACAGGAAGAAAAATAATGGGCTACATCTGCGCATTTCTACTGCAAAAATAAACATTTGACCTGTTACCTATCATGACTCCTTAGATGGAATGTATATCATTAGTATCTCTGAGTCATAAAACATGAGATAGTGTCACAATATTTTCAAATTGTTTTGGTTAAAATAATTAAAACAAAATACAAATACAATACATTCCATGTTTCTGAATTCAAGTACCCCTGTTCTATTTCATGTGGGACTTTTCAGAAAGAAAATTTTTGTATTAAACACAAAAAGAAGTAAATTGATAACAGTGTAACTGAAATTATTCCATATTGCACTGGTAGTCCAACAATTATACATTAAAATAACCATGAGACATTACTTTACACACACTGGACTGGCAGAGAGAAAAAAAGGACTCAGAATCCTCCAAGTTGGGGAAGGAGAGGGAAGAACTATCCCATAAAAAGCTATGGCCATGGTATGAAACGATATGATTTTTCCACAGGGCAATTTTTTAACCTTAATCGAAAGCTACAATCCAAAAGTTTCATGTCAACAAATTGTCAGGAAATAATTCTATAAGTATAAAAATTGTAATTATAAGGATGCTAATTATAATGTTAAGTATCGACAAGAATCTAAATATTCAATCACATGAAATTGATTGAATCTTGGCATATTTATACAATGAAGTAATTATGTAGCCTGTGTAACTATAGTACAGTTATGTTTATTGGAAAAATACATATACAGAGTTGGATGAAAATACAATGTTACGTAAAAAAAAAAAATGATTATTAAGCAATTGGGAGTAGAGCCCAATTTTGGTAAAGGGGATGTCGTGGATGTGCATGTGTATACATTTATAGGCATATACATATATAAAGAGAACAAAAGTCTCCAAAATCCATACCAAAATGGCATGTATAGTTAGGTATGGGAAATTAAATTTTAAGCAAGTTTTTTTTTTTCTTTTTGCTTACTAACAACTGTTTTTTCATTCTATAACAAATATGCAAAATGAAAAAGTAAAAACATTAAAATACATATCAAACTTTTAAAATAAAAAAGTACTGAATTTGAGCACAGAAGTATTAATAGTATGAATAAGATGTAATCCCCAGGAAAATATAAAGCAATTTCTACTTTACAAATAAAGATATCTGAATTATAGCATAAAACTCTATATTTACAATAAATAATAAAAATATTAAAAATAATTAGATATACCAGCAGCTTATTATGATTTCTCTTTTTTGCCATAATGTACTTTTCCTAGACAAAGTTCCATTAAACAGTATTTCCCAGAGAAACAATAATGGTGGTTAAGTACTCATCTGAGGACATGGTATCAAATACAATGTTTACTAGCAGAGATACAAGGTAAAATATTTGAAATACTTTGAGACAGTAAAAACATCCTTTAGGTTTAAAAAAAGAGGCAAAAAAATGACTGTAAATAAAATTTGATGTACTAAAAATTATACTGAATTATAGTATCTGAAAAGTACCACTAGCACTAAATCTATTTAAAACTAGAATAAGAAGGTTAACGAACATTTATATATAGTAAAAATTGTTTTGCCTGCCTTAATAGAATTAAAGCAAATTCTGCAAGAAATTACTGGAATAGTTCATCTCTGATTTTGAAAAATTAGAGGTGTTAGAACCGATAAAGCCTCACTCCTAGAAAGGTTTCCATTGCAAAGAGATGTATTCTAAATGAGTCTAATTTTTAAATTATATATGAGCTCTATAATGTATAGTATTTAAGTCCTCACTAAGGGTTCTAAGTATGAAAATTTGGGACAATTTCATCTCATGACTCAGATCATACTATACACTAACTTTGTACTATACATATCTACATGGACAACCAATTAGATTTATTTGTGAGTTTCTGCTCTCACCAACAATTACTCTGACATCTGTAACTTCTCGGGTTCATTCTACAGCGTGCTGGAAAATTCATAAATCAAAATGCATGGTTAATATGTAAGAAAGCAAAAGGTTAGGGTAGCAGAGAAGAAAAACCAAGACAATTGTAAATGTGGACTATGGAGAGTAATTGGAGACAAAGAAGGCAAAACACTACACTTCAAAACTATTAAACACAGAAGGGTTTGTTTTTGTTTTTTTCTTCCTTCGGGGTACTAGAGATTGAACTGAGGGTCTCGTAAATGCTATGAATTACTTCTCTATCGCTGAGTTAAATCCACAGCCATTTTAATTTTTTTCTGTCTACAAAATTCAATTTCTAAGACTGATAAATTAGGAGGTGAAATTCGCTTTTGAAAACTTCCTACAGGCTTCTGTTAAATGTGGCAATTATGATCCTAGTGCCAAACTTTGATTTTTTCCCCCTTTTCTTTAGAAACTGTCTAGGGGCTGGAGCAGTGACTCAGTGGGGGAGTGCTTGCCTGGCATGTGCAAGGATCTGGGTACAAACTCTAGCACCACATGCACAACTAAATGTCTGAGACTTAAAACAAGATGAAAAAATAAAATAAAACTAATTCTCTCTCTTAAGGAAGTAAGGAAGGAAAAAGAAAGAAACAAACTGTCTAGTCCAATTCAGTCAGTGGAGGGATTTTTTTTTCTGGTCATATTCTTGACGTGCAGTAATTACAGAAGTAGGGCTATTTAAAAGCAGACTGTCTGAAGGTGGGTTAGATTTTTGTCATAAAGAACATAAACCTACTACCTGCAACTCAACCTTCCTATTTCCAAATTTGTCTCATCCAGACATCCAGACATCCAGGATAAAGTCTAACCCCAACCCATACCATAGACTCTGATATATGTGAGGACAGATAATCACATTCTTTTCATGCCCTGTTTTTACTAGTAAACTTTTCCAGGGTTGCTGTGTGTAAAGAGTAGAATGGACATGGTCTCTGGAGACAGAGTTCAGTAGATTCCTGGTCACACGTTCCTGGAAAACCTCTGTACGCCTCATCTGAGTTTCCGCATCTGTGGAAAGGGAACACCTAGGAAAGCCAGGACATTCTCCTTCCTAGAGAAGAAGTAAGTTAGCACTGGTGATGTCCAGCACAAGATTCAACTTAATGAAGAGCTTTAAGAGTGCTAACAACTCTCTCTCCTTGGCTATCCCTTTTGGTTCTGCTTAAAATGTGCAGTCCAGAAGTGAATGAGGTATTCCAAACACCGTGTGATTAGCTCAAATCTATAGGTACTGTGCTCCTAAAAATGTCCCTTTATGGTTATAAGAACCACAAATTCCTCAGTTTTAAGTCACCCTGAAATTCTATTTATATGAAAATAAAAAAGGCAGATCTCTTACATCTCTTAGATCAAGATTTTTTTTTCTGACACATTTAGTCAAGTTAAATTCCATCTTTTTTTTTTTTCCTCCTTGTAATCTGGGAATTGAACCTAGGGCCATGTTGGGCATGCTACACTAGTACTCTACCAGTGAGCTACATCCCCAACCATTTTTAATTTTTATTTGGAGACAGCAGCTAAGTTAACCAGGTTGACCTTGAACTCCTGCCTCAGCCTCACTAGTAAATTCCATCTTGTTTTGGTTTACTGTTCCATTACATCAATGCCTTTTTAAAAAACCAATTATTTTATACAATTTATTAGTTCTCCCTTCCAGCTTTGTTTAATCAACACATTTCTGTCACAAAAAACTTGTATAAGCCAACATTTTCTGAAACATTCATTTCACTGAACAAATCACACCAGATTTACAAGCACAACTGCCTAGTCTGAGTTTTCTCCTCTTTCTCACTTGGTAATCCTTTATTATAGAGGCTGTCAGAAAAAGATCTCACATCATGGGAAGTGCAATGGTTAGTCCAGCTGATCTATGGGCTACCCTCAAGTACAATAGAAAGATATAAGGTTTCAATTCAGGGAAGAGACAAACATTAATTTATTATAGCTTTGTCATGGAAAGCCTACCCACTGCAAGTTCTGGGTGGTCATTAAGTAACACCAGTCCTGTCACCTTGGATAGATAAAATTATATAAAGTAGTAAAGAGCAAGGGTTTTAGGATCTCACTTTCCAGGTTCAAATCCTAACACTGTGATTTGCTTGTTGCATAATGCAGGGCAAGTTAGTTGGTTTTTCTGTGCCATAACTTTCTCATCTTACACGTAAGAATAACTGCAGTTACTACGTTTTGGTTTGGCATACAAAACTATCTATGCACACCAATGGACAGAAAGAAGAAGGAAGAGTACGTAGAGGGAAAAAAGGTTGGAAGAATTTCATAAAGTCATGGTGAGGGTAGGGTCTTATTCTTATATTTTATAATTATTTACTCCATCTTACAACTCAGTTTTCCTTCTTTCTGTACTGAGAAGTTAAGTCAGGAACAGATGAGAATTCTTACTTGGTGACCCGTATACAGAATTAGTATTCTTTGGATCTTTTCTTCTACCAGAATGGAAAAAAATGATAATATAGTATTTAAAATAGTTAATTACTGACATAGTTAATTACTGTCAAGACATCTTAAAGTATGTAATCTCATCTTAATTGAAAGCTTTTTGTTCTGAATACACTGTACTCATGTACTTTCTTCAAACAGGATATAAACAACTTTCCACTAACCAGTTTTATTAAGGGGTGATTATAAAACTCTGTGGTGTGTGTGTGTGTGTGTGTGTGTGTGTGTGTGTGTGTATGTTCCTTGTACCTGCCCCACTGCCAGTACTGGGGATCAAACCAGGGCTTTCTGTATGCTAAGCATGCATTCTACCACTGAGCTACATACATCCTCAACTCCATAAATATTTCTCTACTAAATTTTCTCAGCATGGTTTTTATTCTCTGTGGGTTGTGTTGTCTGTTTTAGTGCATGTATATATATTTCACATGAACAGCTGAGCGGTGGAAGCACCAAAACCCAAAGTTTCACAACTGGTGCTATAAAGTTGCCTTCATGAGGCTTCTTCCACCTGTGGTCTGACTCCTGAGCTTGGCTCTGGCTCTGATTCCAGCTCCAGGCTATGTTTGGTTCACTGAGTTCCAGGGCTGACACTGGCCCAACTTCACATGGTATTTTCTGTTATATTAAAACATATCACAGAAAGGAGATAATGAGAAAGGATGAAAAAAAGCAGTAAAATCTGAGCTGGAAAGAGGAGTAGTCTATAATTTTTCATGTTGCTTCCTTTTACATATTACCAGTCCCAGGAAGTTATCTACACTAACAGAAATGACATGTATGCCTAGGTATTTAAGAATATGTATTTATACATAAATCATACATATTGCTAAAAATGGATGAACATTTCATACTGACCTTAGGGGGCTTAAACGGATAGTCTGGTGAAAAGGTAATGTCAAGAAAGAACACCCCTCCTTCATAGACAGATCCAGGGGGTCCCAATATAGTTGACCTCCATTCATAAATGTTGTCTCCTTTGGGTCCAGCACTGAAATAAGACACACAAATGAAATGTGCTTAGAAATTACATTAAGTCTACAAATTGAAAAATCTCTTTATGGTAATAGTAAATTGAGAAATTCCATAAAAAACAGTTAATAATTGGCTAATTTTCTATTATGATTCATGTTATCATCATCATTATACTATAAGCGAATTATGTTGATATTACTTAAATAGAACCAAGAAGATTTTGTTGTGTTACTCACAACCTTAAACCTATTAGAACAAAAGATTCCAAGGCTAGAGGTAGGAACACAAACTGGTTAAGCATGAAATTATGGGTGAAGTCTTTGAAAAAGGGTGATATAATCGTGGGGGGTTAAAGAGACAAAATTCCAAGCTGGAAAGACCACTGTCAAGAACAACTAGTCTAAGGCCCTTGCTATCAACTGAGAACACAGTGATATTCGTGGTGATCATTAATGGCCATCATTCAGAAGATTCAGATCATACTGAATAGGGATCCTCATCTTCCATTCTCCCACTCTAAGAACTCCCTGGCACCCCATCTTTTCCCCATATATCATGACCAATGTAGTCTGTAGATTATAAATCATTTTATTTTATGACTATTTTATAACGATTACTTTGTTCCTTCCAGAATAAAAATTCCTCAAGGAACAGATTTTGCCTTGGCCTTAGTATCTACTAAGTACAAGTTTGTTGGATGACGACAGATTAACAGTAGAGCAAATAAAGTCATATGGCTACTAGTTGCCAACAAATATCTCTGATTCTCAGAGAAATTCACTGAGGAAAGTAAGGCCCACATGAATCAAGTGGATTGTATTAGTTCTCTCAGGTGAAGAGAAGGGCAAAATGAGATTAGAATGTCACTTCCTAGGGGCTGCAGGTAAGGCTCAGTGGTACAGCACTGGCTTAGCATGTGTAAGGCTCTGGGTTTGATCCCCAGCCCCTTAAAAAAACAAGTAATTTAATTTTGTAAGATGCTTGGGAAAGACTTTATTGGCAACAAAGATAGGTAGCTTCATTTCTCTTTTATTTTAAAATTAGTTTATATCTTCAAAAAGTCACGGTTGAGTAGAATATTGAAAGAATTATCACATATAAGTTGAGATTATTCCAGAAATGGGAGGGTTTAATAACAGAAAATTATTAATGTAATTCATCTTATGAATAGATTATAGAAAAATAAAATGATAAACTCAATGAATACAGAAAAAGACTCAACAGAAGAAATGTAAATAGCCATTCACAATTTAAAAAGTAAAACAAAACTTAAAATCCTCTTATCAAAATCTGAAATTTTTTTAACCTGATAAAGAACATCTATCCAAACTTCACAGCAGGTATTATAGTCAATATTATAATTTGGCAGTACTGGGAACTGAACCCAGGGGCATTGTACCACTGAGCTATATCTGTAGCTTTCTATGGTTTAGATATGAGGTAATTCCCCAAAAGTTCATGTCTGAGAAAATACGAAAAGGTTTATAGGTGATGTGATCGGGATATGAGAATGTTAACCCATTCAGTGCATTAATCCACTGATAAGGATTAACTCGGTAACTGTAGGCAGGCAAGGTGTGGCTGGAGAGGTGGGTCCCTGGGGGGATATGCCTATGGGGTAAATATTTTGTCCTTATTGAGCAGAGTGCTTCCCTGCCCCTGGCTTCCTGGGTGCTGTGTTCCCAGCTGCTTTCCTCTGCCACACACTTCCAACATGATGTTCTCCTTCACCTTGTATCCCAAGGAATGGAGCCGGCTGTCTACAGACTGAGACTTCTGAAACTGTGAGCCCCAAAATGAACTTTTCCTCCTCTAACTGTTCTTGTCAGGTCTTTTGGTTACAGCAGTGAAAAAAGCTCACTACAACAATCTCCCTAAATTGCTGAGGGCTGGCCTTGAACTTCTGATCCTCCTGCCTCAGCCTCCTGAGTCAGTGGGATTACAGACATGCATCCCATGCCCTGTGTGAATGGTGAAGTATCAGAAGTACCCTCTTTACAGTGAGGAATAAGACAAAGATGCATGCTATTTTCACTTCTAATAGGAACTGCAGTAGAGACCGTTCATCAAAGTACGTAAAATACAGGAAAAAAATGGTATATTTTGGGATAGAGAAACAAAAATGTTAGTACTTACAATACTTATGTTTACAGGGGAAAAATCCTGTGTGTATGTGTACATATATGTACACACACACACACACACACACACACACATATAGAGATTATTAAACTTCATAAAAGAGCTCAACAAAGTGGCTGTATATAAAATCAATATCCAAATATCAAGTTCATTTGAATATTCTAACAAAATTTGGAAAATATCTTTTTAAATGAGTTATACTTGTATTAAAAACATAAGGACCTGGGGCTGGAATGGGGTGGCTCAGCGGTTACAGTGCTTGCCTGGCATGTGCAAGTACACAGGTTCAAACCCAGCACATAAAATTAAGTGTCAGAGCAATGAAAGTCATATGAAAAACTCAATAAAAATTGATTCTCTCTGTCCCTCTCTCTGTCCTTCTCTCTTTAAAAAAACAACAACAACAACAACAAAGCAAAAACATAAGGATGTATGATTAAACTTCACAAAATATTTTTATCCTTATGGAGAAAATTATACAGCTTATTGAAATATATGTAAAATAATTAAATAAATGGAGAGATATCAAGTTTATGGATGGGGAGGGAGATCTACTATCTTAGAGATGCTAATTCTATTACATTTCCAATAAAAAGTCTAACAGTAAAACAAAGTTCAACCATCTTTTAAAACATGAAAATTGGCAAAATGATTCTAAAATTTATTTGGAAGGTCAAAAAAATTCCTCATTTCCCCGCATATATATATGGAAACCTGATAGGAATAGAAAAATAGTTTTTGTATATGGAAAATAAGAGGAACTACATTTCTGATTTCAATAAACAGACAAAACTATTGTAGATGGATTAGATACTTCCATGCTAAAGTGAAAATTTTAGAATTTGAATGAAGATAGTGACAAGGTCCACCAGAAACTGAAAAACAGTAATTGGATCATACAAAACTGACCAAATTTTAGTGTCAATAACATACAAATTCCTATGAATCAGTAAGAAAAAGACAAGTTATCCAATAGAAAAGATATGAATAGGGCTGGAGTGGTGACTCAGCGGTTACAGCGCTTGCCCGGCACGCACACGTACACGGGTTCAAACCCCAGCACCCACGTACACAACTAACTGTCAGAGCAACAAAAGCCATGTAAAAGACTCAATAAAAATTGATTCTCTCTGTCTCTATCTCTCTCACTGTCCTTCTCTCTTAAAAAAAAAAGATATCAATAGACATTTCCAAAAAGGAGGAAACATGAATTAAAATATTCAAATTCATCAAAATCAGGAAATGAGTTAAAAAAATCACAATTCAATAACATTATCTTATAAAATATACAGTACTAATGAGGACATGGGAAAACCAGACTCCTATGTACTGCTGATGGACATATTTAATCACTTCGGATAGGAATGTAGACTTATCTTCATAAAAAAGGAATAAAAATCTGTCACTTGCAGAAACATGAATGGGGAATGACGGGCATTCTGTTAAATGAAGTAAGTTGGGCACAGAAAAACACAAAGTTCCTTTTAACTTACTATGTCAATATCCATACATGCATGAATATGTAACAATTCCCTCTAATATGTAAGACTATGTCAAACAAACAAAAAAATAAAAATTTTTAAAAAAGAAAAACAAAAAGTTCAAGTTCTTGCTTACATGTGGAAGTTAAACACTTGATCTCACAGAGGTAGAGAATAGAATAGTGGTAACCAGAACCTGGGAAAGGAGTGGAAGAATATGGTTAATGGCTAAAGGAGTGAAACTGGATAGGAGGAACAACTTCTAATGTCCTACAGCCCAGCAGGATCAACTATAGTTGACAATGATTAATTGAATATTTCAAAATATCTAGCAGAGGATTCTGAATGCTCCCTATACAAAGAAATGACAAATGTCTGAAGTTATAAATATGTCAGTTATCCTCTCTGATCAAAATATATAATATACATGTTCTTTATATGTATCAAATTTTTACATAAACATGTGTTCAGAAAGTTCACAAAAATGCTATGTGAAAAAAGCAAGTTGAAGCATATATAGAGGATAAGCCTACTATATAAATTAAAAATAAACCCAGGGCTGGGGATATTGCTCAGTGGTAGAACACCTGCCTAGCATGCAGAAGGAACAAGGTTTGATCCCCAGCACGACAAACTAAAAAACAAACAAAAATCCCCTGATCTCATCTGTATAAATATATTGATTTTGGATAAACATCTATGTCAAAATCTCTAAATAAATGGACTGGAAGCCAGGAGTGATGGCACAAGCCTGTAATTACATCTACTTGGGATGCTAAGGTAGGAGGATTGCAAGTTATAGAGGCCAGCCTCAGCAACTTAACAAGACCCTGCCTCAAAATAAAAAATAAAAAGGTGTAGTGGTTAAGTGCCCCTGGGTTCAGCCCCTAGTTAAAAAAAAAAAAAAAAAGAAGACTGGAAAGATATACCTAAATCTAAATTCATAACAATCATGCAAGAAACAAGGGGTAGAGTGGAGGAGGGAAATAGAGGGGAAAAAAGATCAAGAGATGAAAAGGAATCAAGAGTTCAATTTTATTTGAAGTGCCTGATTTCTCTTATCTAAGAAAAGATCAAGTAAATAAAAATCAAATCACAATTAGTCTAACTTACTGCAAAGGGCTTAAATACACTGCAAACCAGTGGGGCAAATAACCAGAACACAGCATTTCTGTCCCCTCTTCCTCCTTACCTACTTCTCCTGAGAATCTATTCAGCCTAGATGACAATGAAGCTTTGGTAACAACAGCCTCTTAATGCCAGACAAGCTTGCTCATTCAGATGAATAATCACAAGCTTAAAACCCTGAGCTATAATTAGACACAATATAAATAGATAAGTTTATCAGAAGGAAGAGCTTAAAAGTAAATTATAGGTTTGTAGTTACATTTCAATGTAGATGTAGAAATTTAGTTAAAAACATACACACAGACTACACAGCTATGAAACAATGTGAACAAACAATTCTAAAATTTGAAGATAGAATTTCTCTGAGTCACTCTGAGAAATTTTAAGACGATCTTTCAAGAATGGTAAACACAGTGAGTTTTAAAACGTAGACTAAGTAAAGAGGTACCAAATAGTGTAGCTTAAGGATGGGACTTGGTTTTAAGGTATCTGCTATCACTTGGAAGGTGATAGCAGATACCTTAAAACCTCAGTAAGGAGGGCAGTGTCTGCAGATAATCTAGATGCAATTTGAGGCTACTCCAAGTTTTAACTGATTCTCAACCAGAACTCCAAATTTTATTGGTTCTCTGAAATCAGTCAGTTGTCTAAGCAGCTTTAACAGTGGACAAAAATAGCATGGCTAATAATATTCTTCTAAGTTGATTTATGCTGCTAAGGTAGAGTGTTGGTTCAGTAATATTGTGCTTGCCTGGAATGCGTGAGGACCCAGGTTCAAATCCCAGCACCACATACACAACTAAGTGTTGGAGGAAAAAAAAAACACAGATGAAAAACTAAATAAAAAACGGATTCTCTCTTTTTCTTCCTCTCCCTCCCTTTCTCTTTCTCTTAAAAAAAAAAAGAAAAAAAAGAAAGAAGGAACTGCTTAGCCAGTAGCAACAAACTATCTTGAAAATAGACTGGTATTTTAAAATACATCAACACTAATTATCTCCCTAATTCACATACTGAGTCATAGTGATCTGTCCTCTACCATGTTACAAATGGTAATGACTGAGCCAGTGATAATACCAGTTGCTGGGGAGGTTGAGTCAGGAGGATTTCAAGTTCAAGATTAGCCTGAGCAACTCAGTGAGATCATGTCTTAAAAAACGGGATTGGGCTGTATCTCAGTGGTAGAATGCTTGCCTATACTACGTGTAAGGCCCTGAGTTCAAACCCCAGTACCTCAAACAAACAAACAAACAAACAAGAAACAGTTACATCTGTATCACTTGCTACTCTAAAGCTCAGAGAAGTGGTTCTTCAACAACATAGCTCTCTACTTCAGTCCTGTTTTGCTATGTTCCAGTTGAGAACCCTTGGTGTGCTGAATAACACGGCAGCCATATTACAGAGGCTACTGAGCACCTGAAATGTGGCTAGGGCAAATTGAGATGTGCTATAAATGTAAAATGCATACCAAATTTTGAAGACAATGCAAAGGAAAGTAAAAGATTTCATTAAAAACTTTAAGAATTATTTAAAACAAATAATTACATTTGAAAAGGTAAAATTTAGTATATACTGGGCTAAATATAACAAACTCTATGTCTTTTTGCTTTTTAAAATGTGGCTAATAGCTGATCATGATGATGGTGCACACCTGTAATCCCAGCTATTCACGTGATTGAGACAAAAGGATTCCAAGTTCAAGGCTGGCCTCAGCAACATAGTGAGAACCTGTCTCAAAATAGAAAATAAAAAGGGCTAGGGGGGTAGCTCAGTGGTAAAGCACCCCTGGGTTCAATCTCCAATACCAAAAAAAGTAGAGTAAAATAAGGTTACTAGGAAATTTAAAATCATACATGTGTTTCACATTATATTTCTATTACACAGTACTGTTCTGGAGAAAAAAATGATCCATTAACTTCTGTGATAATGACAATGTTCTAGTGCTGATTATACTTATTCAATATAGCAGCCACTAGCCACATGTGGCCATTAAGCACTTGAAACGACACTAGCGAGCATGGAACTGAAATCACAATCTGATTTGATTTGAACAAATTTAAAGTTGAACAGATACATGTGGCCCATACTTACCATTTTGGAAAATATGGTCCAGAACCTCTAGTAGCCCAGATGGACCAAAGTGCTTTTAACAAATCAAGAATTATTTATATTTATACAAAAAAGAAAAATGTGCCTGTATGTACTTTACTTGGATTAAAGAAGTGAGACGCAAATGGTATAAAAACTTTTTTTTATAATTTTTTTCTTCTTTTGTAGAACAGGGGATTGAACCCAGGCCTAACAAATTCTACGCAAGTGCTCTACCACTAGCTACATTCCCAGCCCTTTTTTATTTTGAGACAGTCTTACTAAATTGCATAGGATGGCACTGAAGAATTTCCTGCCTCAGCTTCCCAAGTAGCTGCGCTTACCTGCATGAGCTACCATGAATGCCCTGTCTTATACTTTTAATGATCACTTTGTCCTTAAGAAAAGCACATAACATAAAAGTTGGTGGCAAGAGAGCACTTGCAGGATGGAGCAGTGGTAAAGACTATAAATAAACTCTGGCATTAGACTTGCTTATGTGAATCCTAGCCCTGCCATTTAAAAACTGTTATGACCCTATGTGTAATCCCTCTGTACAAACAATCGTAACTGTTATAGAATTTTACTCGTAGAGCTTAGAAAATGGAACCTTGTAGTAGCACAAACAGTAAGCCTCCAAACGATAGCTGCTATTGTGGTTGTTGTTGCACACTGTAGATAATATGAAGTTTGCAAACACAGTCAATTAATTGCCTGTGATTTTATAAAGGGGTTCAGAATCCTAAGGATTAGAAAACAGGCTAGCAAGATGTGCACATTAAAAAAGTAATCATCATCATCATCATCATCATCATCAACTTGTAGCCTAATCTTATGATGTGTATATTGGTAGTGCAGAACTTGGAAAATGATCAGGATCCATAGTTGCTACTTTTAGGAAATTCAAATTTGTTAGTAAGCAGAACATTTGTTTATTTACTATTTCAGGATTTTTAGACATTAGGTTATTTCATGTTTCCCCAGTATGCATTTTAAAAATGACCAACTTTATTAATATTAAAATATTAATATTCTTAATATTAATATTTTTATTAAATATTAATTAACAGGTAAAGAAGAAGGATCCCTGAGCAATGTTAGGATTCTGGGTCGACAGAAGTAGAGTATCTCTGATAAGCTGCCATTTTCTAGTTAACTTTTCTGTGTCTCAAATCCTTCCTAAGTGAGATGATAATAGAATTTGAATCAAATGATTCTTGGGAAGTTTAGTAGTATTGGAACAAAGTACGTAAAACTATGCTTGAACATAGTAAATGCAGAATACACATTATTTATATTATCAGGCTAAATCTTGATGGTAAAGGATTACAATTTTGATGATATAACTAGTAGAAATCAAAGGGGAATAAGACTTTTAAAATCAGTACTGATGGAAGAGGCTAGCTAAAAATAAAGTTTTAACTACACCATGTATTTAGACATTCAAGCTTACTGTACAGCAATTGGGAGCTGCTATGTGTATGTGACTGACCAAGTAGGGAAATGTAGTTATTCCTTGTTATTCACAAGGGATCAATTCCAGGAATCCTTAAAATACCAAAACCTGTGAATGTTTAATTTTGTTATGTAAAATGACTTAATACTTGGCATATAACCTAAGCAAATCCTCCTATATTTTAAAATCATTTCTAGATTACATATGATGCCTAATAAAATGTAAATGTTAAGAAAATAATTATGTTGTACTGCTTAGGAAAAATGACATGAGAAAAAAGTTTCTATATGTTTAGTTCAGATACAATGCCACCCCTGAATGCAACACTTTCTTTTCTTTATTTTTTTGTTCGACATAGTCATATATATTAGAGGGAATAACTGTTACATATTCATGCATATATGGTTACTGACATAGTAAGTTAAGGCTGATAATAGACCAGAATTTCCCTTCCTTGATCCACTCCCTGATCATGTCTCCTCTGTAATACCCTCATGCTATAATTGGAAATTTCTGAGTTCTCTGCCTGCCTGTGTATAGGTAGGCTTCTCACAAGAGCTGAGTATTCTCAGTTATACTGATAACCCCCTTTGTCCCTCCTTCCCCTTCTCCCTCAACTTTCATAGTTATGGTTCCCCCAACTTATGTGAAATTTCAACTCTAGTGAGTTTATTACTCAACTCAAACTTAGCTAACTTTCATCCTTCTTAAAGTTTTATTCTAGCTTCCACCTATGAGAGAAAACATTTGGTCCTTAAGTCTGTCTTTGGGATATTTTACTCAGCATGATTTTTTCCATTTCCATCCAACTGGCTGCAAATACCATGATACCATTCTAATAGCAGAGTAGAATTCCACTGTATACATACACCATAGTTTTTGAATCCAAACATCCATCGAGAGGCACCTGGGGTGGTTCCATAGTTTAAATATTGTAAAATGAGCTGCTATAAACAATGATGTAGCTATCTCTGTAGTATACTTATTCTAGTTCTTTTGGGAAAATACCCAGGAATGAGATAGTTGGGTTGTAGGGAGGGCCCATTTCTCGTTTTTTGAGGGGTCTCCACACTGCTTTCCAGAATGGCTGTTGAACCCAATACTTTCAGTCTGTTGGTTGATGTCCTGAATATGGAGCCCAAGGGTATGGAGGGCTATTTCATCTAAAGAGCAATTGCGTAGTTCCTGCAGGTCCAAAACTAAACTTACTAAAGATGGTCCTCGCAGCAAGGGGCTCACCTGAAAGTGACAGGGATGGGATGGTGAGAAAACAGTATGAGGCGATTTTTCAGATGCAATGGTAATCCCTGCTTGTATGTCAGACTCTGATTATTAAAGCATGATCCATATAAGGATAATAAGAAAGGCAGTCAAAAAGGGGAAATGCTAGGCTGGCACAGTGGCTCAGAGGTTGTTGGTAAGCATGAAAACCTGGGTTCAAACCCCAGCACTACATACAGAATTAAGTGTTCGAGAAACAAAGGCCAGAGGAAAACACTAAACAAAATTGATTATTCTCTCCCTCTCTGTCTAAAAAACAAGTGCGTGTGGGATGCCACAAAAATGTCTGACTAAAATGAGAAAACCTATGCAGGAATGGGAAATTTAAGGGAGAGAATGTTTTCAGGGTTCTCAAGTCTACGGGGTGACTTGTTTGACTTGTTGCAAAATCCAATGGTTCTTTTTGCCTTCATATTATCATGTTCAGCTACTGTCACATAGATTGCTGAAAAATTATCTAAGAATCTTTGAGGTCTCCCTCTAATTGAGGGCATTACTCCAATTTCTCTGCCTTCTTCAATGACACCTTCTCTGTATCTGCCTCTCTAGAGGTTGTACATTCACTTTCATTCTGTGTATCTCATTATCCACCTGTGACAATCACTACCAAACTCTAATGGCATTTCTAATCTAGTCAGAAACTCGAGTCATCCTTAACTATGCCTCCTCTTTTCAAGTTTCTGAAATCCTTTTGAATCTTTTTCATAATATCTCTGTAATCTGTCTACTAACTGCATCAGCTCTCATTCAGATTACGGTACTCACATCTTCTGTATTTTTCCTGCCTCCACTCTGGTTTCTTCTAGTCTATCCTCCCAGCTCACATAGGCAACTTCCAGAAACTCTTTTAAATGTGATCTTCTGCTTCTCTGGTTTCTTAACACATTTAATACCAAGCCCAAATTCCTTTGTAGTGTACAGTATTCTACAAAGATTTGGTTCTTGATTACATCTCTGGCCTCATACTTTGCTGCTCCCCTCTCCTCTAACTGTTCTACAGTTCAAGTGGAATTACTTATAAAACTACCAAGGGAGCTGGGCTCTTTCTTGATTCCTGGATTTTGGATAAAAAGCTACGTAGGACTTATCATTCTCTATCCCTAAGGTCTGCATCAGGTATTCTTTTTGAAGTGGTAACATTCTATGCAAATATAAACATTACAAAGACAGAGATATGCATGAGAGATTTAATAGTGGGAAAAGAAAGCCAGCATGGTGGCATATACACTTGTAATCACAGCAAACTGGGAAGCTGAGGCAGGAGATCACAAGTTCAAGACTGTTCTGGGCAACTTAATGAGACCTTGTCTCAAAATAAAAATTAAAAAGGGTTGGGAGGGAATGTAGCTCAGTGGTAAACTGCCCTGGGTTCAATCACTAGTCGTGTTTTTTAATCCTCTCCCCCCTTTGCACACACACGAAAGAAGAAATATTAAGGTTCAGTACCATGTGGAATCACAAGAAAAAATAACTACCAAGATAATGAACTGACATTCCATGCCCAACAGTGTACTCAGAAACAGCCAGAACAATACTGCATGAGGATGAATGGAGAATGGTATTTAATAAACCTCTAGGTTCTTTAAATTTGTATTCAGTAATTAAAAACAAAACAAAAACAAAATACCTCCAAAATACTAGAGCATTTAAGAAGTTAGGATACGACTGTGCTGATGGAAAAGATTCATTCTGTACACTAGGATCCAAGCAGAGCTGGACCATTAATTCTTTTTCCTATATAAGACTTCTTTCTAGTCCTCAAGTGTCTTGTCCTAATTTTCTTGAAGAATTCTAATAATTATTTCATATTTTTTTCAGTGAGTGTTTAATAAATGGGAACACTACTTACCCTCAATTATAGTTTCTAGATTTGAGATTTAAAGGTGAAAAAAAATATTATGGCTAACTACAGTAACTTTTCACCAAATCTTAAAGTCACTACTATAATCTATTTTGTACTCTTTGCTAACACAAACAACTTTGCAAGCAAGAAACAAGAAAAGAGGATTCTACATACAAAAACTGACTAACAATTCCAGTACTTCCTTTTCTAAGGGAAGGAATTTTAATGAGTAAACTAGCCTGTTATGAGTCTTTGAGAAAGGAAGACTTTCACTAAGACCATAATATCCCTACACATTCCTGCTTCTTTCTGCAATTACATACTTGTACATGTGTACGATTTTAATATTCTTGACGCATGATATGTTGTAGTGGGTATACAACTATGCAACAGATAATATTTTAAAAGATATGACTGTGAGCAAGAAGAGGTAGGAAACTGGGAAGGAGTAAGGAAGACTAGGGAAAAACTATATATTCTTAATTTCTTTTAAGCTACCTTTTCTTAAGTCACATTCACTTACTTTTAAGTACCAAGAAAAGCCACAGAGTCAAACAGAACCAAATAATACTTTTTGTATACATGGGTTGTAAGAAATAATATTACAAGTATAAAGGCTTTGGAAATTGTCTACTTCAACTTTTTCATAGCACAGAAACAAACACTAGAACTGAACTGTCCTTTGAGTGGGACAATTAGGTATAAAATCAATCAAAATTATTTAAAAGTACAGAGTTAAAGTATTTTTAATCCTTCAGTTAGCTGAAAGGACCCCAGAAATGAGTTAACAGACTGCTTTTCAACCTTTATATTCTTCTTTTCCAATATATTCTTCTCTCCTGGCAGTAAAATTGACCCACCTCAGCAGTGACTCTCAGCATGTACATGGGGGAAAGGAAAGAATAATCAGAAAAACTGAAACTGCACCTTCATCACTTCTGTGCAAAGAACTGATAAATTAAGGATCAGCTTTGTCTAAGGCCACACCCAGAGAAGAAAATTTGAGCCCTCTAATCCTGCAGTGGAGGTTCTTATTTTGCCCATGTAGATATGACTACTCAAAGAAGAAAAACTGCAAGGTTGCCATTATGATAAAGTGTCCTGGTTAAGACAGGAGACTAGATATCTGGATATCTTTTCATTCTGGAATGGCTCAAAGGCTTGTTGAATTTTAATTTCATCTACCAATTATTTTTATATTTTTAGTTTTTCAAAGTAGAAACTCAGCTGGGCACAGTGGCACATGCCTGTAATCCCAGTGACTCAGGACACTGAGGCAGGAGGATTCTTGGGGGCAACTAAGCAAGACCCTGTTTAAAAAAAAAAAAAAGGTTGGGGATGTAGCTCAGTGGTAAAGGTCCTTGAATCAATCCTGAGTGGCCCCCTGCCCAAAGTAGAAACTCAGTGATGATCTTTGAACTGCTTTCCTCATTTCTTTAGTAAGCCTATCACTTCTTCCTGAGACCCTGAGACACTACTTTTGTTGCTATCTTTGACTCCAACCTTATATCTTTTAATTCTTTTCTGTGTGAGAAATGAAAGGTTTCAGGGTACTCAGGGCTTCCAGAAATAGACTCTCTTATCAATACTGTAAAACAATTCTGGCATGTAAGGTAGCCAGCGTTTAAAGCCCACCACCCGCTCCAAGTTAGACAGGAAGGACATAGAGCTTTATGCGTCTACTGATATTATCTGCAGTGTAAAGCTTTTGACAAAAATGCTAGCTACTGCCCATCCCCAGAATTCTGTAGTAAAAAAAACGAAACTCCAGCACCACATAACACAACTGTCAGAAAAACAGACGAGAAAATAAATAAAAATAAAAATTGACTCACTCTCTCGCTCTTGAAAAATAATTGCTATTAAAAACAGGAGTCCAGCGCTTTATAAAAAAGGTGATGTCATAAATGGCAGAACTGAGTTTCAAACTCAGATAAGTTCACCTTTTCACACAACAGTCTATGGCAAGGCTTAGTGTACTCTAGAAGCAGAAAAGATGGAAAACTATGAGGCTTTTTTCCCCCAGCACTGGGTCTCAAGCCAGAGGTGCACTACCACTGAGCTACATTCCCCAGAGCCCCTCCTCCTTTTTTCATTTTGACAGTGTCTTACTAAGTGCTGAGGCTGGCTTCAAGTTTGTGATCCTCCTGCTAGAACTACAGGTATGTGCCAGCTCAACTGGCTTTTTATAAACTAAAAAGTATCATAAACTAAATGTGGTTCCCCTACATTTTTGTTTAAGAGACTAGAACTGGCTAAAATTACAAACAAGTGCTACTGTAACAGAGGCTCCCTTTTCTCCCACTTCCCTTTTGCCCATCCACGCCTCCCTAATCCTCGTGCTAAACCGAAGGCACATGTGGGTTCTTTAGATGGCCTTTCTACCACCCTTCCTTAGTAACTAACCACAGGAGGCTGAAATCTATCCTTATGGTCTGAAGAAGACCCATGCCCTTGCTGATGAAGACAGTGCCTGGCCTGCAACATCTAGGCCTTCTTCCTTCCCCACAGAAACCCTTTGCTCTACTGAGCCTGGAAAGACATAGCTTTGAGAAGCTAGCTCCTATATCTCCTTCCTACTAACACTCATTTTCCAAATACTTACTGGTACTTGAGTAGCAGGCAGGTGGGACTTTTGATTCTGGTAATATCAAGAGATATTACAGTCTGAGGAAAATACGTATGTCTTGACATCTAAACACTTAACAATTTAGCTAACGGTGTAACATTTACTTCACAATTTATTTAACAACAGTTAATCTCTGAACAGGGTTGACCACTTTTTAAATTTTTTGTTTTTTGTGGCTTAGCGGTCATGGCATTTGCCTGGCTGCGCAATGACGCGGGTTCAAATTCCAGAACTAGGTACACAACAAAGTGTTGGAACAACGAAAGCCACATGAAAAACTAAATAAAATTAATTCTCTTTCTCTCATTGTTCCGCTCTTCTTCTTCTTCTTTTTTTTTTTTTTAAAGAAAGAGGGACAGTGAGAGAGAGAATCAATTTTATTTAGTTTTTCATGTGGCCTCTGTTGCTCCGAGACTTCTTTGCGTATGTGGTGCTGGGGTTTGAACTCGTGTACTGGCGCATGCCAGGCAAGTGCCATAACCGCTGAGCCACCACTCCAGCCCCTGTCCCTCTAAAAAAAAAAAGATTTTTTTTCTTTTATTGGTATTCAAGATTGAACCCAGAGACGCTTTTCCATTGAGCTACATTCCAAGTCCTTTTCACTATATGTTTTGAAACATGGCCCTCCTAAACTGCTAAGAATCTTAAGATGCTGAGGCCGGCCTGGAACACGCAATCACCCTGCCTCAGCCTCCCAAGTTGCTGTCATTACAGGCCCCTGCACCACTGTGCCTCACTGAGTTGGCCACTTCCATATGTGCCATTTTCTTTAACTTTCACTATAACTATGTGAGATAGGATAATTCTCAAATGAAAATGCTCTGCTTACTTTTTTTCTTCCCTAAATCCCTATTTTAATCTCATAAAACTATATTTCCTAATACCTTGTAGTTGCCTTCTTTAAGTCAGGAAAATAGGTAGTTTTTTGGTCCACAAGACTAAGAACAGGTGGGAAACATGGCAAAAGTTTATCTCTTATGTGCTCCACTGAGAAAGCTTGGTACTTGACTGAACTCTGGGGGTTCTTGCTGGAAGTGCTACCCAACTGGAAGGGAGTTTTTAAGAGACTAGCCATGTAGAACACCTTGATGCAAACAGAGGACAGGTAATTAAGCAAAAGGTTAACCGTTTACTTTTTGGCATTTCATATATTCACAAAATCTATTTTCCTTAATGAAATGAGTCATCCTTTCCCCTCATCATTTGTGTCAATAGTTCTACCAGGCATCCACTTCAGAATCTACAAAAATGCCTGATTGTGCGCACATGCGCACACACACCTTTAAAGGGGAAGCAAATGAAAGGATATGGCGACACTGTTCTTTACAATACTCACAAGAGGGGAGTTATGACAGCACTTTCAAAAGATGCCACAGTCTACTCTTTAACAGCTGTCTAAGGAGGGTTCATTATGCCCCATCTTTCATGTAAGATTTTGTAGTATGCTCTTGTAAAACATTTCTAGAAGTGATTTCTAGTACTCAACTTGGTAATTTAATATTATACAAAGTTCATTAGTCATAGTAACTACATCGGTTTTCTACAGTAGCTATTATTGCCTTTCAGATTTCAGCTTTTGCCTTCTTTGAAGGAAAACAGACTTTACAGAAGATTTGCTATTTCAGAACCACCAATTTGTAGTATCCCATAATAATTCCTGTCAACGTGGAGCTACCTTTGATTTAGTGGTTTCTGCTTTTGGCAGTGCTGCAAAGGCAGAAACAACTTACGCTGCCCATCCTCATCTTACAGTGTGTGCTAATGCACTAGGCTGTTGGCTTCAAAGCAGATTTAATTTATCCACTTCTTAGTTCGCATTAACCTTTGAAAAATAAAGCCCAGCTGAGGCTGCTGTAAGAAACAAACTAAAGAACGAATAATTAAAAACACCTTCTCAGCCGTGGCCAGACCATTAGGAGGGCTTTAACTGTAACTGAACTAAGCATTAAAAAGACTAATTATATTCTTTATAAACTGAAACAAATGCTAAGGACATAGTGTGACTACAATATATGTAGTATGTGAAAAGCGAAACTCTGAAAGCACTAAGTAATTAGTCTAATGAAAAAGAAAGGGGAGTGTGATTCCTAAAAGAATTTCTTCTAGAGATACGCACTCACTGCCTACAAACAGAAAAAAATTACTACAACTTATGAAAACCCATTATTCATGTGATGCATGTGAACTATCAAGAGTAGCATCTGAGAAGACAGAAATGTTAAAGCTGAAACAAAAGGTTGAGAACAGAATATATTACAGGAAAGTCCTATCTCTTTTGATTCTGTGAAGTGCTTATGCCAGCTGGGCTTCTTTGCTTTGATGGGCTTAATTTTCCTTTGGGAAGACCAAAACCCAAAAGAAAATCTGACATATTTATATGTTAAGATTACAAAAATCATTGATATTTCATACTTATTAAAACATTGTATATAATATTTTTCAAATCAAAGAGTTCCCCACTTACATCAAGTGTCTGAAACCATCAATCACCTGTTTGCAGAACTCCAACAAAGAGAACAATATCCCCCTAAATCA